>JABCRI010000966.1:0-21005 GCA_015143295.1 Tetracentron sinense
ATAAGGATTTTTAACTCCTCAAATCTCACGCCCTCATATAAGCTCACTCCCCCCCCTTGTGGATTCCTAGTTTGACTAGGTTTCCTACTTTGGTGTAGGATGTTGACTTATCCCTTTTAATTAAGGAATCCTCTTATAATAGGGACTCTTTAATTAATAGGATTACTATAACTCAAGTAGTATAGATTAAGTAGAAGTTTATTCAATTAATAATAAGAGTTATTGTTAATTAATAAATCCTCCTAGATAAGATCAAGTTGGAGTAGGATTAGGATAAGATCCTAGTCTATAAATACCCCCAGCACCCTAGACCATTAAGTAGAATTCTCCCGAATTTTTTCTCTCATCTCATCTCTCTCTCAAAATCGTGAGCCCTAGGGGAGACCCCTAGATATTTTCGTGAGCTATATTGGTGGTCCTAGTTGGGTTTTGCAAATCTAGGGTTTGAACCTTAGTATTATTGGTGATAGAAGGTCTACACCATTGATCCATCTTCTTTCTCTTGCTTCTATAATTTCAAAGGAGATTCTAAAGCTTCGCGGGGATAGTGAAGAAGAAGGATCGAGCTTCTAGTATTTTTTTGGAGAAATCTCTACAAAGAGTTCTGACGGTTTGAGTGGATTAAGCTTCACCGGTGAAAAAACATTCACCGAGGTGATATGACAAACTCTTGGATAATTTTGATGCTTTTTATGGTGTTAAGATCTAGGGGATCCAGTTTCCAAATAAATTTTATCCAGATCCCCCTTAACACGCCACATGAACTTTTAAATTCAATTTATCCTTCCAAATTCATTATCCCTAATTGGCCTTTTGAGATTGACATTCTATCTAACCCATAGCCCATTGCATATAATTCGGGCTTCCAAGACTTATGATGAAGCCATGAGAAACAATTTCTCATGAAATTTTTATTGAGAAAATCCTTTGATAAGTATAATATTTTTTATTAAAGTATATTTCAAAACTTATTTTGATTTCAAAATCACCTGCGCAGGATTTGAACTTAACCAACTGTCTTACCCGGAACTTGGATAATCTCTCAAATAAATGAGCATGGATTTATTGTTTGAAATTCATCATGACTCGAATAGCTTTCTGACTATCCAACTGTCACTGTATTGTATTCCCTAAGTTAGAAAATACGTTGGTGGAATCAAAACAGTCAGATCACTACTCAGTCATAGATGAACTCATCAGATCTAAGGATCATCGAAACTGTTCAATGTGAATGAGAGACCAACTATCTGATAGTATGTTTATGCAAGAGGTCTCTCATTGAATGCAATCAGTCAGTGTACATTTAAGCACCCATATGTTGATGTGTAGTCTCCACTACAATAGTTCGAGATAGAACTACATCTCAACTATTGAGAACATCTTAGCATTCTGGCAGCCATATAAGTGAAGTGCCCAGCTTCACCCACAGCTGTGACTATATAAGGTATAAGGAACTGGAAAGTTATATTGATATCTCATATCGTATAGATCATCTCATGATCATGGTCAATTACCCATAATGAATACACAATAGATTAAGAAGAAGTCTTTATTAATCAAATTAATAAGAATCTAACAATCTAAATGACTTTTCTGGGCATCATGTCTAACAATCTCCCACTTGCCCTAAAAGTCACTGTGCCATAGATTTTAATCCTTATTATCTAAGTGTGTTACAAATACTTTATCTGATAAAGCCTTAGTCATCGGGTCAGCAACATTAAGTTGAGACCTAATCTTTGTAACAACTACATCTTGCCTATCAATGATCTCACGAATGAGATGATACTTCTGCTCCACATGTTTCATCTTTGTGTGGTTCTTAGGTTATTTGCTGTGGGCTACTGCACCATTACTATTACAGAAGAGAGTGATAGGTTTAAGTACTGAAGGAACAGTTCTTAGCTCTTGCAAAAAACCGTTTGAACCAGGCTGTTTCTTTTGTTGCTTCTGAAGCTGCAATATATTTTGCTTCTGTGGTGGAGTCAGCAATACTCTTCTGCTTTATGCTATGCCAACTGACAGCCAGCACCACCCAGTGTGAACATATACCCTGATGTGGAAGCTCTATTGTCCAGATCAAATTAGAAATCGGAATCAGTATAACCCAGTTTAGTTAAATCTTCTGATTAAAAAGTAAGCACATAATCCCTAGTCCTTTTCAGGTACTTCATGATGTGCTTCACAGCTATCTAGTGATTAATACCTGGATTGCTTTGGAACCGACTAACAACTCCTACTATATAACAGATATCTGGTCTGGTACATAACATGACATACATGACGTTCCCAACTGCCAAAACATAAGGGCACCTCTTCATCTTCTCGATCACATCAGCTGATATAGGGGCCATTTTTTTAGACAAAGAGACACCATGTCTAAAAGGAATGAGTGTTGTCTTACAATCACTCATATTGTACCTAGACAATATCTTGTCTATGTAAGATGTTTGGCTCAATCCCAACATTCGGCATTTTCTATCTCTCGGAATCTTTATTCTGTGAATATAAGATGCCTCTCCTAAGTCTTTCATTGAGAAATGCTGAGAAAGCCATATCTTGACTGATGACAACATCCCTACATCATTCTCAATGAGTAAAATGTCATCAACATATAGAATTAGGTATACTATTGCTCTCCCACTGTCCTTCTTGTAAATACAAGATTCTTCCAAATTCTTTTGGAATCCAAATTCTTTGATCAAAAGATCAAATCTTTGGTTCTAGCTTCTAGAAGCTTGTTTCAAACCATATATTGACTTGTTGAGCTTGCATATCATGTTCTCCTGGTTAGGAGCAATGAAGCCCTTTGATTGCTTTATATAGATGTCTTCATCTAACATTCCGTTAAGGAAAGCAGTTTTGACATCTATTTGCCATATCTTATAGTCATGGTGTGCAGCTATAGCCAGCAATATCCTGATGGATTTGAGCATAGCTACTGGTGAAAAGATATCCTCATAATCAACTCCTTGAATCTGAGTATAACCTTTTGCAACAAGTCTAGCTTTATAGGTCTCCACGTTACCATCGGCACCCTTCTTCCTTTTGTAAATCCATTTGCATCCAATTGGCCTTATACCATCTGGTGGATCTACTAAAGTCCAAAGGCCGTTGTCATACATGGAATCTATTTCAGTATTCATAGCTTTATTCCATTGAGATGCATCTACATCTAATGTAGCTTCCAGATAAGTATTAGGATCTGTATCCTCATCATCAGGGGTAACTAGATAAACCTCATTATTGTAATATTGAAGTCTATCTGGTGGTCTAGAAATTCTTTCAGACCTTCTCAGTGGAATAGAATTAGGAGAATTATTAATAGAAGGATTAGGTTCAGTTTGGACACTGACTGTGTTGTCTTTCATCTCATGAAATTCAACCTTCTTAAGGAGATCCATTTCTTCCTCCAAGAAAGTGGCATGAAGCCTAACAACTATTATTTGGTCTGCTTTGGAGTAGATATGGAAACCCTTAGTTTCTTTTGGATATCCCACAAAGTTCTATTTTTCTGTTCTAGATTCTAACTTAGTGGGTTCGAGTTTGTGAACATACGCAGGACAACCCTATACCCTTAGATGTTGCAAACTAGGTTTTTGCCCAGTCCACAATTCATAGGATGTAACCGGAATAGACTTAGATGGAACCCAGTTCAGAATATAAATGACAGTTTGTAAAGCATATCCCCAAAGATATGAAGGAACATCGACATGGCTCATCATAGAGCGAACCATATCTAATAAGGTCTAGTTTCTTCTTTCAGAAACTCCATTTTGTTGAGGAGAGGCAGGACTTGTCCATTGTGAGATAATCCCATTATCCCTAAAGTAATCCATAAACTCGTTGGTGAGGTATTCACCACCTCGATCTGATCGAAGTGTCTTTATGGATTTGTCAGTTTGATTCTCAACTTCTAATCTGAATTCTTTGAACTTTTCAAAGGTGTCTGATTTGTGTTGCATCAAATAGACATATCCATATCTAGAATAGTCATTGGTAAATGTGACAAAATACTGGTATTGCCCTTGTGCAACAAAGTTAAATGGACCGCATACATCACTATGTATTAGTCTTAACTTTTCTTCGGCTCGTGCTACCTTTTTATGGTAAGGCTTCTTGGTCATCTTCCCTTCGAGACAAGACTCGCAAGTAGGGAGTGGTTCTACCTTGAGGAAGTCAAGGGGACCATCTATTACTAACCTCTTAATCCTATCAAGATTAATGTGACCAAGTCTCTTCTTATGCCAAAGATAAGTAGGCTCAGTGCAATGTCTCTTAATTCCAGACATTCTAGATGATGAGACATTGTCACTTTACAGACATTCATTATTGACCAATGGAAATATTAAATAAAGACCATTAATGAGATTACCAGTTATCAAGACCATTCCATCTTTCTTAATTTCAACAATTGAATTAAAAACGATAGAGAATCCACAATGTAAGAGTCTAGATACTGAAATCAAATTACGATGTGTAGAAGGCACATAAAAGCAGTCTTCTAAAATTAATGTCTTTCCATTAGGTAAATAAAGAGTAAACAAGCCGATTGACTTCACTGCAACATTTGCACCGGAGCCAACTTTAAGCTTCTGCTCCTGTTTGGTCGGCTTTCTAGTTTCCTTGAACCCCTGTAAACAATTGCAAACGTGTACAGTGGATCCAGAATCCACGCACCATGAGTAAGGAGGATTATCCAGAAAGTTAGACTCAACAGTAATAAATATTTAAAAGCATCTCATACCTTGAGTATTGCCGCCACCCTACTTAAGAGTTGCGAGGTAAGTCCTATAGTTCCTCTTCCAGTGGCCTATTTTACCACAGTGGAAACACTTTCCATTGCCTTTGTTTTCCTTGCCAGCATCTCTTGATGAAACTTTGGAAACTTTTCCTTACCCTTATTGTCTTTAAACTTACCTTTACCCATATTCTTCTTTCTAAACTTTTTAGATCGATTAGAGGTATCAGGTTTATCGATAATTAAAATTTCACCATTTGTTGACTTTTTGATCAAATCTTCTGCAGACATAAGTGAGTTCATAAGCTCACTTAGTGACATTTCACTCTTGTTCATGTTATAATTTAACGCGAACGAATTGAAGGACGAAGGGAGTGACTACAGAACAGTGTCAACCTGAGTGATAACATCCATCTCTCTACCAAGAATTTCCAGTTCATTCAATAAGCCCATCATCTTTATGATGTGCTCCCTGACTGGAGTTCCCTCAGTCATCTTGGTGTTAACAAGGGATTTCAATTTAACTTGTCGAGCTGATCTATTTTGCTCACCAAAAATCTCATGTAGGTTTTGCAAAATGTCTGAAGCCTTATCCATGTGTTCATGCTGGCTTTGTAAGATGTTAGATATCGAAGCCAGAATGTAACAGTTGATCATTTGATTGGACTTCTCCCATTGCTCTAACTTGGGCCGGTGAAGCATCTGGAGGAATTTCGGGTTTAGGTGTCTTAAGACATAGGTCAAGGTTATCAGTAGCAAATACTATTCTAATTTTTCTTTTCCAGTGTAGAGCCCCGGATTTTTTACAAGCACTGTTCATGTGCAAGCACTGTTCATGTGAGTGAATAGTGCCGTGGGCACTAGTATTGGAAGGGACAAATGCATTTATTATAAGTTGGGTTTGGTTAATGAGACTAAGGGTTCCTCATGGCCTGAGTGTGAGGTGAGTTTGGTGGATGAATCAAGGGATGAGAGAAGTCTTTGAGAAAACAAGCAAAAAGTATAAGACATACCCATAAGTGTTAGGGTGTTAGGGCCACATGAATCTTGATGTTCATGGGGGCTTTTGCTTTCTGTGGATGTGTTCGAAATTATTTTCGGGTCCTATGGACCTTTATGAATAGCTTAAGGACGTTAAAACAAGAGTGTGAAAACACTCGAAGTGTTCAAACACTCGAAGTGTTCTAGGTGTTGAAAAGGTATGTTTTGGCATTTACCTCAACTTTAAAGGGCTCTAGTTTAGTCATCGTTGCTCGGAATTGAGTGAGTATTGAATTTTTGGAAAGGTATTAGAACCTTCTTCGAGGTTTATGTTGATCACTTTTCTGGATTTTGAGTTGAGGTAGAGTTAAACATCCGATTTCTGGAATTTGATCTGCCGCAAAAACGGGTTGATGAAATCCATTCGCAAGTCAGTCAACTTTAGGGGCAAACTGGTCCAAGAATAAAGAAGAATTAGAAAAATCAAAAAACACAAAAGTTGTTCCCCTTCGAAAGAAGAATCCAACACAAGTTGAATCGTCAAAATTGGACCAACGAGTCCAAATTTATAGCTAAAATACCAAAGGGCGTTTTTGCAGACAAACTCGCTCGAGCGAGATTGACCAAAATGCTGTTTTTGAGTACCGGGAGCAACCCGCTCGAGCAAGATTGAAGCCCGCTCGAGCGAGATCACCCAAAAATATTTTTGTTTGGGTTTTACTCAATCCAAACACCTATATATACCCTATTTTTGGGGGACTAAGGTTTCTAACACCTAGAGAATGATTTTTTGAGAGAAAAATGAGGAAACTTAGGTTTCCAAAAGGGGGTTTCTCTCAAGATCAAGGAAACCCCCAATTTCAATCTTCAAGCTTCTTAAGACCAAATAGGGGAGCAAGGATCGTGCAAAACCAAGGCTTTTCTCATGAGCTAAGCCACGAGGAAAGGATCACAACAGGGATTTCGTGAGAAGAACAAGAGGAGCTCGAATCCTCCATTCCAAGGCCATTCAAGCTTGGATCTTGGGTCCAAGGCATCCTCAAGTAGAGATTTGATCTCCTTAAGGTATAACACTCTACTAGCTTTTCATGTGATGATTCTTCCATGATTTCTAGTATGATGAGCCCTTGTTTGGATGATTGAAGGATAATAATGTACCACCTAACTTAGTTAGGTTTCCTCTATGCATATTAAGTTTTGATGCATGATTTTGTTTAAATAAGATGAAAAGGAAGGGTTTAGACAAAGAGAATGTGAATGCACTCTCTAAATGGCTAGTTAGAAATTCTTGATATTAAGGAGGAATGGATGGGTAATGATGAGAGAGTAGAACATTTTACTCACTCTCCATTTTGTGCAAAGCTCACAAATAAAATCATGTTAGGTCTAGGGTGGATGAATGTTTTGGTTGATCTATGGCCTATGGCCTTGTATTTGTAAAATGAATGTTATGTATGGTGTATTGATAAGATTTCCTTGTTTTCTCTAAATTGCATATGTATTTCGATGACTTATTAGTTTTCCCTAATTATGCATGAGAACTTGTATGATTCCTTGTTTTCCTTAACTGTACACCAAGCATGTGCACACACCCATTACTATGTGTTTGACATTTATTTGTGTATGGCGCCACTCAAACATGATATCCCAAGATGAAACCAAGTATGAGTTACCACGAACAAGGACAAAAACAATGTTTCAAGGCCATAATCAAACATGACTCCCCAAGAACACGAATGAAACATGATTCTCTTAAGATCAAGAATAAATATGATTTCTCAAGAACACGAACAAGCATGATTTCCCACAACCAACACGAGTATAATAAACCAAGAACAAACATGATTCTAAGATCAAGAACAAGTATGACTCACAAGTAAGAATAAGGAAGTATGTTAGTGTACTATGACCAGGTACGGGCACTAACATACGTTTCCAAGACAAGACAAATGCACAAGAAATGAAAAGAAATTTCACAAGCAAGAATATGAAAGGATGTCAGTGTACTATGACCAGGTATGGGCACTGTCATCTGTTTCCAAGACAAGTAATAAATGATGTTAATGTACTATGACCAGGTACAGACATTAACATCAATGACAAGCATGAGGGGATACTAGTATACTATGACCAGGTACGGGTACTAGTGCCTGTCTCCAAATATGAAAGTATGCCAGTGTACTATGACCAAATACGGGCACTGGTATAGGTTTCCAAGTCAAGAAATAAAGTATGCTAATGTACCATAACCAGGTACGGGCATTAGCATACGCCTCAAGATAAGTAAGAAAGATGTTAGTGTACTATGACCAGGTACGGGCACTATCATCTTTTTTCAAGCAAGCAAGATCATAAGAAACTCACAAGCAAGTTAACGAGAATACAAGAGAGGATGCAAGTATTCTATGACCAGATACGGGTACTGGCATCTGTCTCAAAGCAAGAACAACACAAGACAAGAAACACGATACAAGAAATATCAGGTAAACATGAAATGAACAAGACAAGCACGAACTAGACATGACAACCATGATACACGGAGAATAAGAGGAGACAAGCATGATCTACGCAAGAATGAGATAAAACAAGCACGAACTAGACACGCAATGTACACATGACAAGAAAAGATGAACAATGATGATCCTGACACGACAAGAACTAAGACAAGACTATTATGATCCGCTCAAGGGCAAGACAAGGTAAAATGAGTTCCACTAGTCAAAGATCAAGACAAGAATCAAGGCTTATAAAATTGTATTATGCTTCCGTACTCTGATTATTATTATTGATTATGCTATTTAGATTGTGAACTGCTTTAATACATATGTAATGTGAAGTTCATAACATTGGTAGTTAGTAGTTTGTAGACGCTGAGTATTCCATGCTCAGCCGTACATTTTATGTCGGCAGGTTCATTCGACATTGTATCCCTGGGCATTAGATCGAGATGGAGGGCAGGAGCCTTCTTGGGATGTTCTTGAGGATGATAGTGTAGAGCCCCGGAATTTAGGTTCACTGTTCATGTGAATAGTACACCTGCCTAGTGTGTGTAAAGGCCTAAAGCCTTTTAGGTGTTCTTGATTAGGGGAAAAATGTCTCAAAAGAAGAGTAGAATAATTCGCTCAGTATATAAAATCATAGGGTATAAAATACCCTATGTGCGAATGTAGAACCCCGGGAACTAAGTTGACAATGTTGTGAATAGTGCTATGAATAGGGTAGTGACTAGTGCCCTTGGGTATTGGCCTAAGGCCTTCTAGTATGTTCTTGGTTTTATGGTGAGTCGAGTGAGGGTTTTATGTGCGTGTGTTGGATCTCAGAGATAGAGAACAAAGATACTCTAAGTGGGGAAAAACATGGGCATAAAATACTCTAAGTGCTTAAAAGGGTCTTAGTGAATAGTACGGGGAATAGTGCTACTGCACGAAGCATAAAGAGGTCGGGACCTCTCACGCATATCGGTATGTGTTCAGTGATCATCAAGGTGGGTTAAGAACCCATGGGGAATGAGTAATGAGGTGTGAGTATGGTGTTGGACCAAAGGTAAGAGAGTATAAAATACTCTAAGTGTCAAAGAGGGTGAATGTCTTACCATAACCTCATCTTTACGGACCTCTAGTTTTGTCGTCTCTCATCGGAATTGAGTGATTCATAAACCTTTGGAAAGGTATTGAACGCCTCTTTAAGGTTCATGTTTATCACTTTTGATATTTGGAATATAAATAAAGTAAAATGTGGGATTTCCGGAACCTGGTCTGCTGAGAATTTTTGGAATAGTTTGGACCAGTCCATTGTGGGCCCATTTAGACCCTTTAAAACTCAGAATTAGGCTTTGTAAAAAACATAACAGTTGTTCCCCTTTGCATTTAGAATCCAACACAAGTTGAATCGTCAAAATTGAATCATTGAGTCAAAAGTTATGGCCAAAACAGTGAGGCAGACAAAACAGGGAAGCTTGAGCGGGAGACCAGCGGTCGACCCCTCCACTAAGGGTCGACCGGTCAGACCAAGGGTTGACCGCTCCAGCAATTTTTTGTATGGGGTTTATTCCAGAACCCCCCAAACACAACCGGTTGACCGGTCACACCTCCGGTCGACCCCTCCATGCTTTTTGGTGCCTAAATCGACCTTGGGAGATCTTTCTGAGGGGTTTAGGGGTCTTTTACCAACCCCTTTGCCTATATAAGGTCCCATTTTCGTGGGTAAGGGTTTACACAACCCTTAGAGAAGGTTTTGAGAGAAAGGAGAGAGAAGTTAGGGTTTGTGAAGGGGGTTTTGCTAAAGGTGGTTGTCAAAGCTAAAGTGAAGCTTGTTTAGCTTCTAGAAGTGCGATCTTCACTTCCTCGGTGCATTCTCAAGCGAATTAGATCAAAGGATTAATCTAGGAAATGTAGAACAAACTCCTAACTACCTTGTTATGATTCATTCATACTTAGTATTAGTAAACCATGATTTTGGATGCAAATTTGTAGAAAGCTAAACTTTAACCTTGTATGTATTTCCTATGATGTGCGTACTATTAGCATGATGGAAATGAAATAGTAGGTATTGAGGTATGTTTTTAAGAAGACTAAGGCATGTAGCCTTATATACTCATAAACTATTGAAAATAATGATATGAAATCAAGGTATAGGATCTTGTTCTTGTGAACTATGATTATGATTATAATGATGTATGGTTTTGAAGAAGAGTAAGGTATATTACCTTTTTGACATATTAAGAACTGAAATAGAATCGAGGTTTAAGGCCTCGAATATGTAGATAATTTCTACTAGATATCGATGCTCTAGGATTCATCTATGAAAAACAAGAGATAAAGCATTTGTTTTACAGCAAAGAGTGTCAATACACTCTACCTAACCAAAGTGAGTTGTTATGCATAAATGCAATGAAGATGGGCTAAGTAGCCAGGTTGTGCTATGTTAACGACATAAATGATATTTCATGAATATGATGTTGTGTTTTAATGTTTTCTATTATACCATGATGTTCACAAGTACTCTACGCTCACTAGTGCTCTATGCTCACACGTACTCCATGCTATGCACATGATTAAGTGTCTAAAAGCTTTCCATGACTCTATGATTGTCACGCCCCAAAATACCCCCTAGGAGTTAAGGGATACTTTAGAGGTGACTACGTGTACCTGTCAAACCATCCTGTAATGCAAGAGGCTAAACATAACATAATACAATGATAATCAGAGCGCGGAACTAAACATAAGTGCGAAAGCATAAGCCAACTTTTTCTTTTCTTCTATTACTCCATATAGTATTCCAAGTTAACATATACTAAATACAATCAAAGTAAAGGTGGACATGCCCACCTATCAAAATACAAAAAGGAACTTTCTAACACTGTCCTCTCAACAGTAGTCGAGGTATGGCCACACATCCAAGTCCCCATCCTCTTGAGACTGCCATGGGATAGGTGGCTCCCTCTCCTCTACATACTCCTCCTCGACCCAAGGCTCGGGATCGAGGACATCCACAGTACCTGCCGACATAAAAGTACGGCTGAGCATGGAATACTCAGCGAGTACAAACTACTAGCTAACCATAACAATAGCGAAAGCATAACAACAGTGAGCAATACAAGATATTAATTTAAAGCAATAGTGAAAGCATAAGATACATAGCCATATCTTGACATGCGGGTATGAATGCAAAAACCTCGGTAAAACTCATGTCTCGGAAACCTTTTTCGTGTCTCGGTCAAATCATGTATGTGTATCGTGTCTTGCCTTGTATTTCATGTCTTGACTTGTTCTTGACTTGTATACTTGTGAGCCAGAGGCTAGCACCCTTCCTTGGGCTACCAACCTCCTTGTCATGTTCTTGTTCCATTTCTCTTGTGAGCCAGAGGCTAGCACCCTTCCTGGGGCTACCAACCTCCTTGTCATGTTCTTGTTTCATTTCACTTGTGAGCCAGAGGCTAGCACCCTTCCTGGGGCTACCAACCTCCTTGTCATGTTCTTGTTTCATTTCACTTGTGAGCCAGAGGCTAGCACCCTTCCTTGGGCTACCAACCTCCTTGTCATGTTCTTGCTTCATTTCTCTTGTGAGCCAGAGGCTAGCACCCTTCCTTGGGCTACCAACCTCCTTGTCAGGTTTCATTTTCTTGTTTGCTTTATTATGCACAATTACTCTTGGAAAACCCAATTCATGCATGCATGCGTGCTTGTGTGCTTGTCAATAGTGGTAATCATGATGACATACTTGAATGGGCGGATCACATGAATATGGCATTTCAATCCTTAACATAGTGGTATGAAAATTTAGGCAACATATAGCACAATTGAGCAATTTATCATTTCCAAGAAAATTTACACAATTTCTATTTCCATTTTCTTCATTAAGTCCGTTTATCCCTTGTTTAGTCATTTTATCAAACACACGGTGGGCCACATTTCTTAGTCCTTCCATTTCCCTTATTTAGTGCGTATTTTTCATCAAGACACCAAGGTACATTCGTTATTTGTAAAGTGCCCATCTTCCATTTTCCTTTTCACACATCACACAACATCCATACGGCATCCAATCGCCTCAATCGACATCCCATCCACACATTTATTCCATTCCCCTTATCTTGTTTATATTTGTTGAGTTAATACAATGCATAGGGAAGGAAAAGCATAATATATATAATCACCATTTACACTAGAAAACCTAGGTTATTGCTAGGGAAAGTTAGTAGGGTGTACTAACCTTGAATCAAGGCTTGATCCTTGGTAGGGGCCTTGATTGAAGCTCCAACTTGAAAGATGAAGCCTTTGCTTGAAAGAAGCTTGAGTTGGGGAAGAAACCCCTTTCAAAAACGTGCTTGGGTTGCTGCCCTAGCTTGGAGAATGAGTCCCCACACGAGCTTGGGCCTTGAACTTGAAGCAACTCGAGTTGGGGTGAGCTAGGGTTCTTAAACCCCTTTGATTTCTTCTCCAATGGAAAACCCTAGTTGCAAATCCCCTTCTCCTTTCTCTCTATCTCTCAAAATCCCTTAAGTTCTGTGAATGAAGCCCTAAAGGCTCGAGCAAGCCTTAAGGAGGAAGGGTTTAACCCCCAAAAGACGAAAAAGCCCTTAATGAAAATTCTGAAAAACACGAAGACCGAGCGATCGGCGGTTATGACCGATCGATCGGTTGCCTACCGATCGATCGGTGTTTATGACCGATCGACCGGTCAAAAACTCACTCTCTGGAAAATTTCCCCATACAAAATTTCTGACCGCGCGATAGCTACCGATCGATCGGTTATGGACCGATCGATCGCTGATTGAACCGAGCGATCGGTTCTCTGTATGTCTGGACTGTTTTGACCATATCTTTTGACTCGCTCGTCGGATTTTGACGATTCAACTTGCGTTGGGTTCGTCTTTCGAAAACGAACATTTCTGACGTTTCGGAATTTCCGATTTCTCCCTTATTTATTAATTAGACTACAAAAACGGCCAATTAGCTACGAAGGTGCTATTCATAAGGATGAAAAAGTCCGGGGTGCTACATTCTCCCCCCCTTACAAAAATTTCGTCCCCGAAATTTGGACGATACACACATGCACAAAATCAAAACAAAATTACAAGCCATATGCACAAGTCTATTCAAACAGCTCGGGATACTTTGCTTTGACTTCGGCTTCACGCTCCCACGTGGCTTCTTCTAGGGCATGATGTTGCCATTGCACGAGGACTAGCGGAATAGTCTTGTTGCGAAGTACTTGGTCTCTTTGATCCAAAATATGAACCGGCTTCTCAACCAAAGTGAGATCCTCTCGAATCTCAACCGGATCAAGCTCGATGACGTGAGAAGGATCCGGGATGTACTTCCGAAGCTGGGAGATATGAAACACGTTGTGGACCGCCGCCATGTGAGCGGGCAAAGCAACACGGTAAGCCACCTCGCCAACTCGAGTAATGATCTCGAACGGACCCACATATCTCGGGCTAAGCTTGCCTCTCTTCCCGAATCGCATAACACCTTTGGTCGGTGAAATCCTTACAAACACAAAATCACCGACTCGGAATTCAAGATCCCTCCTTCGGTTGTCGGCATAGCTTTTCTGTCTATCTTGTGCGGTCTTCAACCTCTCCCGGATAAGCTTGACCCTATCCGCGGTTTGTTCAATTATCTCGGGGCCCAAAATCTTTCTTTCTCCCACTTCATCCCAATACAACGGGGATCTACAACTTCTTCCGTACAAAGCCTCGAAAGGCGCCATTTGTATGCTTTCTTGATAACTATTGTTGTAAGCGAATTCCACCAAAGGTAGGTGATCTTCCCAACTTCCCTTGAAGTCTAGCATACATGCTCGGAGCATATCTTCAATAACCTGATTCACCCTCTCGGTTTGCCCGTCGGTCTGTGGGTGGAAAGCTGTGCTAAAGTCTAATCGGGAGCCCATTGCACCTTGAAAACTTTTCCAAAACCTGGATGTGAATCTTGGGTCTCTATCCGACACAATACTCACTGGCACCCCATGCAATCGGACTATTTCTTTGATGTATAGTTCTGCTAACTGGTTGGAGTTGAATGTAGTCCGGTATGGTAAGAAATGAGCGGACTTCGTGAGTCTATCAATAACTACCCATATAGCATCGGTCTTCTTGACCGTCTTCGGCAATCCCACGATGAAGTCCATAGAGATATGTTCCCATTTCCACTCGGGAATAGGGAGAGACTGCAAAAGACCCGCTGGTCTCAAATGCTCTGCTTTCACCTGTTGGCATACCAAACACCGTGCCACATACTCCGCAACCTCTCTCTTCATGTTTCGCCACCAAAAGTGACTCTTGAGGTTCCGGTACATCTTTGTCCCCCCGGGATGCACTGTATACTTAGACCGGTGAGCTTCGTCCATAATCTCTCTCCGAAGGTCTGCATTGGCTGGGACACAAAGCCTTCCCTTGAATGTAATAGCACCTCGGCTAGTGAGAGAGAAGTCCGTACTACCCTTGGCCACTTCCTTATCCCGGAAAGCCAACAAGTCAGTGTCTGTGGCTTGATACTCCTGGATCAAGTCTATAAGGTACGGCCGAACTGTAACATTTGCCAAAACCGGACTGCGGACAGAATCGTTCACACTGATGTCTAGATTTGCCAAATCGTCTAACAGTCTCCATTCCCGCACCAACATGTGAGCCAACAACCCCGATGGTTTCCTACTCAGAGCATCTGCCACCACATTTGCTTTTCCCGGGTGATATTGGATAGTGCACTCGTAGTCCTTTAAGAACTCAATCCAACGCCGTTGTCGTAAGTTTAACTCTTTTTGAGAAAAGAGATACTTGAGGCTCTTGTGGTCCGTGTACACATAGAACTCCACCCCGTACAGATAATGTCGCCAAATTTTAAGTGCAAACACGACCGCCGCAAGCTCCAAGTCGTGAGTGGGGTAGTTCTTTTCATGCTCTTTCAACTGCCTTGATGCATAGGCAATGACTTTCTTGTGTTGCATTAGGACACACCCGAGTCCGACGTGCGAGGCATCACTATACACCTCATACCCAAAAGGTCCAGATGGCACAGTAAGGACAGGGGCTGTGGTGAGGCGTTTCTTCAACTCTTGGAAACTTACTTCACATCGGTCACTCCAACTGAACTTTGCATTTTTCCTCGTCAAGTAGGTGAGAGGTGCAGCCAAACTGGAGAATCCCTCCACAAATCTCCGGTAGTAGCCTGCCAATCCGAGGAAACTACGTATCTCCGTGACGCTCTTGGGCCTCTCCCAACTCATGACTGCCTCAACCTTGGCTGGATCTACAGAAATGCCCTCGGCCGACACCACGTGTCCAAGAAATGCGACCTTCTCTAACCAGAACTCGCACTTACTCAATTTGGCATATAGCCTATGCTCTCTCAACATCTCCAGAGCAAGGCGGAGGTCTCGCGCGTGATCTTCCCGTGTCTGGGAATACACCAAAATGTCATCAATGAATACAATCACGCATCGATCCAAGTAAGATCGGAACACCCGGTTCATCAAATCCATGAATGCCGCCGGTGCATTCGTCAGCCCAAAAGGCATGACAAGGAACTCGTAATGCCCATACCGAGTCCTGAGGGCCGTCTTCGGAACATCTTCCGCCTTGATCCTTAATTGATGATACCCCGACCTAAGATCAATTTTGGAGAAGAATCTCGCTCCCTTCAGTTGGTCGAACAAGTCATCGATCCTTGGCAAGGGATAACGATTCTTGATAGTTACCTTGTTCAACTGACGGTAGTCTATACACATTCTCATCGACCCGTCTTTCTTCTTTACAAAAAGGACCGGAGCTCCCCACGGTGACACACTTGGTTGGATGAAACCAAGTTGTTGTAACTCCTCAATCTGCTTCTTTAATTCTTCAAGCTCTATAGGGGCCATTCTATATGGTGCCCTTGAAATCGGAGCGGTACCCGGAGCAAGCTCTATAGCGAATTCAATCTCTCTATCAGGAGGTAATCCGGGAAGTTCTTCCGGGAACACATCTAAGAACTCACTCACAACTGGAATAGCCGATGAGTTTTGTGCTTCTGGGTGTGCTATACTCAAGGCTGCGAGGCGAGCAATGTCCCTCTCTCTTAATCCTCGGAAGTGAAAAGGCTTACCCCCTTCCGGCTTGAAATTCACCATCTTTTCAAAACACGCAACATGCCCGTGATGGCTTGCCAACCAATCCATACCAAGAATGACGTCAAAGTCTAAATCTTGGAAACCCAGGACGATAAGGTCGGCTAACAATTCATTCTCCCCCACTTGAACCACACTATCCCTGAATACCTTATCCGTATCAACCGACTTGCCGAGTGGAGTTGCAATGGTCAACTCCCGCTCCAACGGAGTAGCCTCAGTCGAAAAGCCCTTTACAAAACTTGGGGAGACAAAAGAGTGAGTAGATCCTGTGTCTATCAACACTCGAGCGAGACACTCGTTCACTAATAAAGCGCCTGTGCGATTAAGTAACTAATATAAGTAGATTTCAAATAATAACAAGCATCATACATAGGTAACCCTCAGTATAACTAATCGCATAACAAACCACAAAATTTTATACAACTTAAAATCAAAATTCTCGCGTACCTTGCACGACATCGTCGGATGCACGTGCGTCTCTTTCCGATAGAGCAAAAACTCTACCCTGAGTGGCTGGGCGAGGAGGCCGGGCAGACTGTGAGGCCCTCGAAGCCTGAGAAGAGCTAGGCTGAGATGTCTGCCTAATCGGGGGCCTGCTCCCCGAAGACTGAGCTGGCATTAGACGTCGGGGACAATCCCGAATCATGTGGCCTTGGTCGCCACAATGAAAACAGCCTCCTGTAGCCTTCCGACATTCCCCTGCTGGATGCCTCCTTCCACAAAGGGTGCAGACATCATGTGAATAAGTGGGAGGAGTATAACCCGTAGCCTGAGTCACTGCGGGGCGAGGAGCATACGAGGTAGCCGGGCGAAAAGCCGGTGGAGAAAAAGGGCGGGGGGCCTGTGGTGCCGAGTACCTCCTCTGTGACTGAGCCAGCCCGGCGGACTGATAAGACATAGTCCTAGCTCTCTTCTCCCCTGAACTACTAGACTGTCCCTTCTCTATTCCTCTTCTCTTAAAGAACTCTTCGGAATTAGACTCGGCCAACAATGCTTTGTCCACAACTTCTGAATATGTCTCATGTCGGAACATTGAGACACGATCCTTGAGGTAGGCCTTCAACCCCCTCTCGAATTTCCGGGCCTTCATAGCCTCGGTAGCTATCATGTGTGGAGCAAATCGAGATAGCTCTGAGAACTTGGCTTCGTAAGCCGCTACAGACATATTACCTTGCTCCAAGGTAATAAATTCAATTTCTTTCTTTTCTTTCATCCCAACCGGAAAGTATTTCTTGTAGAAAACGTCCAAGAATTCTCCCCATGTCCATTCTTGGCCTTGCCGGGTCAACTCTCGGGTCCGAAGTGCAGACTTCCACCAATGGTCGGCCTCGCCTTCAAGCATAAAGGCAGCCCATGTGACCCTCTCTACTTCCGTAGGTGCCAAAACCGAGAATATCTTCTCAAGTTGCCGAATCCAACCCTCGGCAATAAGTGGATCAATGCTTCCACAAAAAGTTGGAGGCCTCATCCTCCGGAAAGCTTCTATCCCGGCTTGGGCTCGATTAGGAGGAGCCGGTATAAGTGCCGCATTAGGCGGGGTGGCCGGTTGCCTTGCCGCCAACATAGCCAAGGTCTCGGCTATGGATGCGAATGCTTGGGCAAAGTCGGGTTGATCATCACCCGATGGAGCATCACCTCCATTACCCCTCGTGTTGTACCCGCGACCCCGAGTATTGCGTCTCATGATTTCTCCTGAGAACGACAATACAACATGAGTCTAACTTGGATACGCATTTAGCACAATTTCGCAATTCACTTAATACATATTCATCAAGCACATTTAATAAGTACAACACAAATAATGTACACATGGTATATAACACAATAGCATAACCTACAATCCGTGTTCCTAGCGTAGGACTCTATGTTCGGTTGAAGTTCAACCCATTTTGACTAAGACTAACTTGTTAGTCTACACTTGGAATACAACTCTCTAAGGTGATTCTAATACCTTGTTCAATCATCTAAGTGACCCTAGGGACTCTAATGCCTAGAGCTCTGATACCACTTCTGTCACGCCCCAAAATACCCCCTAGGAGTTAAGGGATACTTTAGAGGTGACTACGTGTACCTGTCAAACCATCCTGTAATGCAAGAGGCTAAACATAACATAATACAATGATAATCAGAGCGCGGAACTAAACATAAGTGCGAAAGCATAAGCCAACTTTTTCTTTTCTTCTATTACTCCATATAGTATTCCAAGTTAACATATACTAAATACAATCAAAGTAAAGGTGGACATGCCCACCTATCAAAATACAAAAAGGAACTTTCTAACACTGTCCTCTCAACAGTAGTCGAGGTATGGCCACACATCCAAGTCCCCATCCTCTTGAGACTGCCATGGGATAGGTGGCTCCCTCTCCTCTACATACTCCTCCTCGACCCAAGGCTCGGGATCGAGGACATCCACAGTACTGCCGACATAAAAGTACGGCTGAGCATGGAATACTCAGCGAGTACAAACTACTAGCTAACCATAACAATAGCGAAAGCATAACAACAGTGAGCAATACAAGATATTAATTTAAAGCAATAGTGAAAGCATAAGATACATAGCCATATCTTGACATGCGGGTATGAATGCAAAAACCTCGGTAAAACTCATGTCTCGGAAACCTTTTTCGTGTCTCGGTCAAATCATGTATGTGTATCGTGTCTTGCCTTGTATTTCATGTCTTGACTTGTTCTGACTTGTATACTTGTGAGCCAGAGGCTAGCACCCCTTCCTTGGGCTACCAACCTCCTTGTCATGTTCTTGTTCCATTTCTCTTGTGAGCCAGAGGCTAGCACCCTTCCTTGGGCTACCAACCTCCTTGTCATGTTCTTGTTTCATTTCACTTGTGAGCCAGAGGCTAGCACCCTTCCTGGGGCTACCAACCTCCTTGTCATGTTCTTGTTTCATTTCACTTGTGAGCCAGAGGCTAGCACCCTTCCTGGGGCTACCAACCTCCTTGTCATGTTCTTGTTTCATTTCACTTGTGAGCCAGAGGCTAGCACCCTTCCTTGGGCTACCAACCTCCTTGTCATGTTCTTGCTTCATTTCTCTTGTGAGCCAGAGGCTAGCACCCTTCCTTGGGCTCTACACCTCCTGTCAGGGTTTCATTTTCTTGTTTGCTTTATTATGCACAATTACTCTTGGAAAACCCAATTCATGCATGCATGCGTGCTTGTGTGCTTGTCATAGTGGTAATCATGATGAAATACTTGAATGGGCGGATCACATGAATATGGCATTTCAATCCTTAACATAGTGGTATGAAAATTTAGGCAACTATAGCACAATTGAGCAATTTATCATTTCCAAGAAAATTTACACAATTTCTATTTCCATTTTCTTCATTAAGTCCGTTTAATCCCTTTGTTTAGTCATTTTATCAAACACACGGTGGGCCACATTTCTTAGTCCTTCCATTTCCCTTATTTAGTGCGTATTTTTCATCAAGACACCAAGGTACATTCGTATTTGTAAAGTGCCCATCTTCCATTTTCCTTTTCACACATCACACAACATCCATACGGCATCCAATCGCCTCAATCGACATCCCATCCAACACATTTATTCCATTCCCCTTATCTTGTTTATATTTGTTGAGTTAATACAATGCATAGGGAAGGAAAAGCATAATATATATAATCACCATTTACACTAGAAAACCTAGGTTATTGCTAGGGAAAGTTAGTAGGGTGTACTAACCTTGAATCAAGGCTTGATCCTTGGTAGGGGCCTTGATTGAAGCTCCAACTTGAAAGATGAAGCCTTTGCTTGAAAGAAGCTTGAGTTGGGGAAGAAAACCCCTTTCAAAAACGTGCTTGGGTTGCTGCCCTAGCTTGGAGAATGAGTCCCCACACGAGCTTGGGCCTTGAACTTGAAGCAACTCGAGTTGGGGTGAGCTAGGGTTCTTAACCCCTTTGATTTCTTCTCCAATGGAAAACCCTAGTTGCAAATCCCTTCTCCTTTCTCTCTATCTCTCAAAATCCCTTAAGTTCTGTGAATGAAGCCCTAAAGGCTCGAGCAAGCCTTAAGGAGGAAGGGTTTAACCCCAAAAGACGAAAAAGCCCTTAATGAAATTCTGAAAACCACGAAGACCGAGGATCGGCGGTTATGACCGATCGATCGGTTGCCTACGATCGATCGGTGTTTATGACCGATCGACGGTCAAAAACTCACTCTCTGGGAAAATTTTCCCATCAAAATTTCTGAAACCGGCAGAAGTACGATCGATACGGGTATGGACCGATCGATCGAATGATTGAACCGAGCGAAGCGATCGGTTCTCTGGTGGACTGTTGTGACCATATATTTTGACTCGCTCGATCGGAGTTTGACGATTCAACTTGCGTTGGGTTGTCTTTCGAAACGTCAAACATTTCTGACGTTTCGGAAATTCCGATTTCTCCCTTATTTATAATTAGATACAAAAAACGGCAATTAGATACGAAGGTGCTATTTCATAAGGATGTGAAAAAGTCCGGGGTGCTACAATGATGCTACATGTACCCTATGATATGCAAAGTACTTAGCTCACATGACTCTAAAAGTCTCTAAGAAACTCATACGTCCCAAGTCACAAGCATGAAAACCAAACATCGTGATTGGTCAAGCGGAACACACAATTCTCCAAGGGGTAGACATCATACAAGAGGACTCAACAGTATATATTTAAAGAAC
>JABCRI010000967.1:0-20781 GCA_015143295.1 Tetracentron sinense
TCAGGTTAGGCTCATATACATTAAGTTGTAGAGGTTAGTAGTGTCTTTTTACAAAAGATAGCAGTAACACCAGATCCAGAATTGTTCAAGGAATTACAGAAGAATATTATAACTTTAGTCGATTGCACAGATTACAGAGGCGGGCTGAATAACCTCCAAGATTACAGCCCAAGCTATCAAAAATGGGCTTCTTTCATCCTTGTTGTTTATCTGCCATCCATGTGTTTGGATGGAAGCTGGAACACTTAAATCCAGGCCCATTTCACACAGTTCTGTTTCCCCAGACACCTTCATGTTCTATTCCTCTTACTAGTTAGGTGGAGGCAGGACACCAATTTTCCAGCTGAAAAAAAGCATAGGACAGCTTACAACTTGAAATTCAGTCGAAGTAAAGTGCTCTTAAGATGAGAAGGGCTCTCTGATGGTGGAACTACAACACCAATTAGCCCGGAACTTTAATATCTGATCGCCTGTGCTATCACTTGATTGCACTCCTCTATTACATAATTGTGATGGACCCCAAACGTCGGTCTCAAATCCGCATGCTTGGAAAAATACTGACGGGATATTGAGTTGAATTACTGCATGTCGAGAAACCAATGTGTGTCGGTAATACATAGAGGCACTACCAAGTAACAAGGAAAATGGTACTTATCACTGTATTTACTGTCCTCAAACGTCGCAGCACTGCAGAGATATCCGAAACAATCTAGGCCCCACTAGTGAAATTCCCTAAAACCATCCTATTCTAGTGACCCAACATCTGATAAATCAACTCTTTAAAAATACCCAGTAGTTACAATCACAGGAGCCAGACTGATTTTGTGCCAAGGAGTCTATATGGGGGTGCCCATTGATTGGACCGGATGCCTGATGTGGAAAAGTTGGATGGGAACAAGCATCAGGCTCTTACAGATATTTCTCCCTGCATTTACTATAATAAATGTGAGTGATGACGAGAAAAAGAGTGAAGGTTCTACAATTATGTGGATGCAATATATGTGGTACGTCAGTA
The DNA here is from genome assembly GCA_015143295.1 of Tetracentron sinense. Lineage (NCBI taxonomy): Eukaryota > Viridiplantae > Streptophyta > Magnoliopsida > Trochodendrales > Trochodendraceae > Tetracentron > Tetracentron sinense. The sequence goes on from JABCRI010000967.1 coordinate 1,016, forward strand.
CCGATCGAACCTTCCAAGATTGGGCAAAAACTCTTGAACCAGAATAAAACCCAGAATGAACACAATCAGATTTCAGATAACCAAATTCAAATCAAGAAAACTTCATTTTAAACTGAGAAAATATATAAATGAAGAATCTACTATACTTTTAAGAGCAGAGGCGCTGCAATGTCATAAATGTCTTACTTGTGAGCGCCCTGGCAGGAACTAGAGACATGTGTAAGGACACCGATATCAAAAAACTAGACATGTATGGAAGACTAAAATGTGGTTTCTTTAACTAGAAAGAGTAAATATGGTAACAACAAAACTCTATCCATCAATAACCGATACTGATATTCCCGGACAAAAGAAAAACAGTTTAGCAAATCAACCAGCAAGATTTTGACCAGAGAAATAAAAAAACATCAAAGTAGTGTCAGTGTGTCACTTATATCCAAATGATCTGCTCGAGAATTTGACTGAATAGAATTGTGATATGAAGTACCCCAGTGATCACCCTTGGGGGGGAAGTCACATAGCTATACAATCAACATGGGAGTATGGGACAAGGGCAGGGTGGAATCCATCAAGGGTCTAACCCCTGAATGTGTGACATGTGCCGCAATATGCATAGTTATAAGGACCTTAGGGCTAGCTGAAAGTAATTAGAGTTCCTCAAATTTTGTCGAAAAAAATGAACCAAGGCTATAGAATTCTATGAAGATGTATTACGAATGAGTTAAACAATCTATCATTTCAAAATGAGAATCACACACCTTATGATCCTTTACTATCTCCCGGCGATTCCCATTCCAGTACCGAAGGGATAACCTGGAAGGCACTTGAAAATTATTATATGAAAGCTGCACGACCAAAACATTTTCTCCAACTGAAATTATACTTGAATTTCCTAAAAAGAATAATATTAAGTTTAGTAGAAGCAAAATAGGTAAACAAGAAGTGGAAAGTGATATTATAGTTGAATAAAGAGACAATATGACGTCCTCAAATATACCACATATTTATTGTCCAGGTACCTGATTGCTTCCCATATATGCTGGTTTCTAATAATATTAATTGCAACAAATTAGTTTGCAAAATTATGTTAAACCACTTCTAAGGAAGAATTACTCGTATCGACCAAACAACGTTCTGATGTGTAAATCAGTGTCTGTACAACTAGTACTTCGGGTAAATAGTTGCAAGAAGACTGTTTCCTATATCAGTCCCTTTCCCAAAATATTTGGGGTTTGCAAACATGATCATGTTCCCACAATTAGTATATCAAGAGCACCCACATCTCACACACATGCCTTCGTTCTTATGGCGGTTAGTGTATCCTCCAAGGGGAGGGCTAGGATCTGAGTCCCATGGGGCCTGGTCGCACTGTTAATAGCAAGACTGCCAAAAGCTAACATTAAGAATCTAACTACTACCTAAGAACAATACTATCCAGCTAACCACAGTTGCGGACTACCCCATATTACGAATTCGAAAAAAAAAAAAAAAGCCTATCTTCGTCAAGAGTGTGTTCAAAACTCTCTCAATCCACATCCTTTTGCGCCCTTCCACTCGACGAGAGAGATCCTACTCGTCAATACTACGACTCAATCTGAAGTAGATACATATTTTTCAGAGAGTTTCGATGAATAGTAGTCCATTCAATTCTATTAATAGACTCATTTGTTAATATTTTCATGGTTCTCGAGTCTCATCTCTATTTCAAACATTAATATTTTTTAAGCATATCCATATATATTATAATATATATCAATGTCGAAGGAACCATGGCCAAAGGAGTGCAGGCTTTAGCGGACGCCCATTAAAGATCCTCAAATTCTCAATCCCGCCCACCTGGTAGCAGTTGATGGTAGCAAGTGGGTATTATTCCATAAAGCGAAAATCAATGGTCCCTTGAGTCAAGACAACGATGCCTCATAGCCCATGCTATGAGTTAGAAGTACAATATTGACTACGAAAAAGAACCCAATTGCAAGTGTACAAAGGAATAGAAGGCAGTTAACCTATTGGCAGTTTCCGCGTATTCGTAATTTTATTCACAAAATGACATAAGAAGTGTTTTTTTCAGGATATTTACGAAAATGTGTACATGCTCAGCCCTAGTTCCGACATGGGTCAAGAGCATGGTATGCAGGCTTTCAAGCCTTATATAGATTGAAACAAGCACCCAAGCGTGAATTCAATGGTTACACACAGGTCGTTATTAGGCGCAGGCTTTAGACATACATGGTCACGAACCTTTTATTCGCCCCATGGTCTTCATCTAGAGTCATTGTGGCTTTACGGTTTATGTTGACGATCTTAATCCTATCAGCAGCGACAAAACAAATATGGTAGAGCTTCAAAGAGGTACTTTCTCATATGTTCACAAGGACTTAGGCTACTGACATTACGTCCTATTATTGGAGGGTCTCTTGTACAGACCATGGTATACTTGTGACCAGAGAAAAGTAAACCAAAATCTCATCACCTAACGTAACTTTTCGATCAGAAGGGACAACAGGACAATATACTGATGGAATAAATGTCAGTTCGATAAAGAAGAAGATCTTTTGGAACAACCTACCAATTCTCCCAGTTGGCAGTCGTTGTTTACTTGAAAAGGACCAAATGGCTAGCCATCTAGGTTGTCAATCAGTTGTTGGCGAGCCTCGTACCTGCCACATGACGGCAAGTCTGATGGATTCTTGATATACTTGAGAGAACTTTTAGATCGTCTATTAGTTCTTCAAATCTACTCGGCCACTGAGCTTGGTGGGCGGGGATTATCTTGAGGCTGATTGGTTTGGGTGTGCCCTCAAAGGGGCGGGCCACAAAATTGTCTAGCTAGTGGGGGCAATCTGGTGTTGACCTATTAGTAATTGTTGAGAGATTTTGTGGAGAAAGAGTAGGCGAGTACAAAATATTAGAGTGTAGGAGGATGGGGGTAAGGGGGCAGAGCCCAATTTTTATTTTTGTTGACAACATAAGGTTCAGGTCGTTCGTTCATACATTTGTACAATATCATGAGTCTGTTTCTCTTTTGTTTATGGGGGCAGCTGTCCCCTTGCCTCATGGCTATGTCCAATTAATTTAAAATGGTATAACAAGAGATATTTTGTTTCAAAAGTTTAGGAGACAATTGGCCCTTGCCCTAGCTATGCCATATGAATATATGGGTATATTTTAAAGGACACTGCCCATTGTCAAATGGTTATGCTTAAAATACTTAAAAACAATAGTATAAAAAGACGGACTTCAGTTCCTGGCAATTGCGATTGAATTCGAATAATTCAATCGAGCACCCTTTAAACCTAGTTAAGACTTTTAACCCTGAGGGTTTAATATTTTTTTTTAAAAAACAAAGGTAGACTGTTGAACCCTAAGGGTCATGGCTCACAACAACAGTTAAATGAGAGTTAAAAGGGGACACAGGGTGACCTATGGACTGAGTTCAATCGTATTGAATAAGTTCCAACTCAAAAAAAAAATAATTCAAGTTTAGGGGGGCACCTGCCCCATTCCATGCTATACCCAAAAAAAAAAAATCTAATTTTTCAAAACTTGAGTGGGGGAAAGTGACCCCATAGGACCCCACCTAGCTAGCTCCTGCCCTCACCAGTTAAGGCGTCAATACACTATAGGATTAATGTTTATTGACAATTATATCTTGGAAAGTACACGAAGCAACCAACAGTCTCCAAGCCCAACATAAAAGCAGAGCTAGAGCAAGTCTGCAACATGCAAAATGGGAAGTTTAGCTATAGGGAAACCACTTTCAGATTTCGGCAAAGTGTTGTTGATCACCCGCTCAGTTTGAGGGGGTGTTAAAATTGGGGTCTCCTGCCTAGATTGTTCTTAATTATTACTTTCCTATTGTCAAGAGGAGAATCAATCTCTCAGATATAATATCTGACGTGATTTACTTCCCTTTTTAGACCATGCTCAATTCTATCTAAATCTCATTGGGGCAAGGACGGAATGAATCATCTAAGCAGTTTACAGAAATCCTCTCTTGTTATCATAAACAAACCCAACAAGACACCAAGACGAAGAAATATAACTATGTTATCACCACTCAAAATTCAACAACCGATTTAGGAAGAAAACATGATAATAATTTACTGGAGTGAGTTAAGTGCTTACAATAAATTTCCCAAAATATAAAATACAATCATGATTTAAAATTTCGATACGTATCAACCGATACGAATCCTATTTAGAACTATCCAATACACTGGTACGTTGAAAAAAAAACTCCCCCGTATCTAGGGCTATATTCGAGCCGGGCTTGACCAAGCCCGGCTCGGCTTGAATGGATTTGATCGAGGCCCGAAGCCCGGCTCGGCCCGAAATGGAGTTTGAAAGTGCAACCCAAAGCTCAGCTCGGCCCAAATTGATTCAAGCTCGAGCCGGGATTGGCTTGAATCCTTTTTTTTTTTTTCAAATAATAATATTTATATTATTTATATATATAATAATGATATATATAAATAATATTTTTATTATTTTTTATTTTTTTAATAATATTCGAGTCGAACCGAGTTTGGGCCAAACCGAACCTCAATCGAACCGGGCTTCGAGCTGGCCGAGCTGCACAGGGTTGGCCCGAGCTCGGTTTGATTGAGTTTTCGGGCTTTTTTTTAGGCTTGGCTTGGCCCGATCAAGCCTAAAATTTGGGCCGATCTCGGGCCGAGCTGAGCCGCACCAACGGGCCGATCGAGCTTTGTGCAACCCTACCCGTAGAAAGCATATTGGGTTGATACAGGCCCGATACGAGGATTTTTCAGTTAATTTTTTTTCTCTTTCCATTTACACTTAGATCCACAAAACAGACACGATACACACAACTTATTTACATAAATTATTGTTTAAGTAAATAGTTTTAAATTAATTTTACTTTAATTTACTTAAGATATTAATACATAAATAAGGTTATTCTCCAATTTGAATTCAATAAAAATTATCCTGATCTAAATTCCTAAAGAATAAAAAGTCAAACTTTCCAGTTCAAGAACAAAACTCTCTTTTTAGCACCTTTTAGGGATTTGGTCAGAATTTCAACTTTTAAATGATAGGGTATTTGTTAGATATTAAAATTTCATAAATTCTACAATATAAAAAATTACCAAAATCCAAAAGTCTGGCAAAAAAGTCTCATATTTTAGTCTTAAAAATATTTTTATCTATAGAGTCAAAAAGTCAACTAATAGTGTAACAATTCAGCATAAAAAAAACTTACATTATGCTTAAAAGTTATGGTTGGAATTCAATACATTCTTATTTTAAGGTTTTAAAATCTAGATTGTTTTTCTTATACTTAACTGAGTGACTATGGGTTGTATTTTCATACATTTTTATCAACTCGTACGCTTTTTTTAACTTATAAAATTGTAAACTTTCATATGCATGATTATAAATATAGTTGAATGTCTTCATTTAATTTGTTTTTAGCTTATATTTGCATTCAAAGAAGTTTTAAGTAAGGTATCCGAGTTTTTCCTTACGTATCCAAGCGTATTTTGATTTTTTCCGTCGTATCGATCCGATACAGTCCGATATGTCGATAGGTATCCTGTTTTGGACTTACCAATACGGCACCTGATACCAATATTTTGAACCATGAATACAATATAAAACAAAACACAACCTAATGTTTTAGTTTTAATATAATTGTTCTTGCATTTCCAGAGTCCAATCTCTACTTGGGTAGAAACCCATAAATACTTTCACTCATATGTCAAACTGACACTCCATGTTACGTGATTAATATATAACAGTCCAAATCTCCAACTTAGAAACAAAAAGCGGGTTGATTCCACAAAATCTCTATAAACACCTCTAAATTATAGACAAAAGCATAAAGTAAATCGTACCATAACATCGTAGATTGAAGCTGTCAATCCATTATCCGAAACTGCTCGGCCAAACCCCACCAACTGACCATTCGATTCGGTGACGGGCAAAGCTCTCTCGAACAATTCTCCGAACCCAAACTCTGATTTGGAGATGGTAGTTTCGTCTTTGGAGCGATGCCCAGAAGAGAAGTGGGGTTTGCAGAAGACGGAGACGATGACGGAACTGTGGGAGAGAGCGATACGAAGCTTGTCGAGATCGACGGGTTCAACGCGGCCGTGGGGGTCGAGATTCGGGAATCTAAGGCATGATAGATTGGAGGAGCAGAAAAGGTCTCTGAGGTGAAGGTGATTGACGTGAGATGGGTTTGTTGATATGAAAACGGGGTGGTGGGACTCTCTTCTTCTTCTTCAAGTTGCTGCCTCTTATTTGCAGATATATGCCTATGGGAGGAATTTTAGTACAGCAACCGCCATTGACGCAATACTTACCTCTCTATCTACTACTATTGAAGCAATACTTACCTCTCTATCTTATCTCTATCTCTATCTATCTCTCTATCTCTACTAAATAATGATTATTAATTTCAAAAATGCCCTTTCACATCTATCATCCAAGCTTTATTAATGAAAATGCTCTCTTGGAAACCTTAGATTAAAATTTCTAAATCCCTAAATTACCATCTATAATCATGTATATAAGATATAAATTCATTAAATGTTTTGCTTAATTTTCATTCTACCTTACTCATTTATATTAGACTTGAATTCACGATGATTGTATACTCTTTAAATGTGGTTAAACTTCAACCCAATCATAGGTTTTTACCCACTTTATGCTCGAGTTAACCAAAGTTAAGGGGTGTCAGAAGGAGACATGAAACCCTGAGATTCCCCACTTATTCTTGGTTTTAGAACAAATATATAATTTTTTAAAACTCTGCTTAAAATTCACTAACTCCTAAGGTTATAAAACCAAAGATAGGTGAGTGAACCCTAGGGGTGGGTGAATCTTAACCATAGTTAAGGGGTGTCAAAAGAGACACATGACAACCACAAGGGTATAACCAGATTCCATTTGGAGTTAAGATTCATCCACTCCTATAGTTCACCCACTTATCCTTAGTTTTTAGGAAAAAAAAATATCTACTAATACAAAGAGGATTCTTCTATTCAAAACGTTGATTGATATTTACATTAATTCCAAAATATGAAAAAAAAAAAAAAAAAAATTAACCCTAAGAGTTACTATACCCAAAATGCCCTTAAATCTTTTTGAGTCTCAAAATGTCCCTGCGTCATATTTCTATAACCAATGTGTCCTTCACGATTTTTTTCATAGGGGATATCCAAAATGTCTCAAGTTTCTATTCCCAAAATATTCCTTTTTTTAAAAAAAAATTAGTCTAGAGATACTCCCAAATCCTAACCAATTATCTCAATTATTAAACGGTTATGATTAGAACAGACGTGGCATTAGAAAAGACAAAATAAGTCACCTCAAATCGTAGCCCTTATTAGTTGGTTATAAACGGTTAGGATTAGGGAGTATATTTGGGAGTATATATGGGAGTACCCATAGACTGTCTTTTTTTTTCAACAATCACTAGGTCCCTCTTCCTAGTCTCTCTCCTTCCCCTCCTGCCCGCTAGTACTCTCTAGAGGGATTTGATCTTGTTTATGCACCAATAACGCATATAATACAACCGTTTTTTTTTTAAAGGACTTTTGCATATCATCTGCTAGTTTTATCCTATTTTGTAAATACACTGTTATTAATAACAAATTTACATATTAACTCATCATTCATTTTTTTTTTTGGTTCAATTAATAACCGTTAGGCAAAGAACCTCAACTCTTAGTTCCGTTCGACTTTCGTTTATAATTATTAATTAAATGACAATTATGCTCTTAAACTGTTTTTTGAACTATGGTTAACAAGTTTTAACTCTTGTGATAAATTTATTTTCACAAAAACCAAGGTTAGATGCTATAACCCTAAGAGTTAGTGAATCTTAATCGCATTTAAAGGGAGTAAAAAGGGGACACGTGTTACAATTAAGAGTTAGTGAACCTCAATTGAAACCAAAAATTGGAAGACCAAAATTGCCGATATAAATGCGACTTCAAACTTTTGTGAGGTGTGTTTGTTTACCTATGCTAATGTCCAATTTGAGGATGGGTTCCAAAGTCACCTTTACAATTCCTCTTGTTTGGCAAGAAAGGCTTGTTCTTGAAATTTGGAAGTTAGGTCATTTCTCGGCTATCCCTCCCCTCCTAAAAAAACGAAGGAAAAGAGAGAAAAAAGAGGGCCCTTTGTGTGAGCCTCAAAACTCTTTTGTCTTGAAACTTATGCAAATTGAATAAATCTTTAAAGTTTGTGTTCAAAACATCTCATTTAATGTTTAATTATGCTAATACATGTTTTGTGACAATTAGTCAGGTTAGAGTGAAGAGAAAGGAGAAAAAAGACCAAAATAAGGAAAACTGGTTTACCACTGTCTCAAAAAATGTACGAAATACCAAAACAGGAGGCATCGAACCAAACTAATCGACCGCCTGGCCAAACCGGTCGACCACCCTGCACAACCGGTCGATTACTTGACTTGTTTTGCGCCCAAAAACCCTATTAATTCTGAAAATTTGAGAATTCTAATTAGAGGGGGACTCTAAAACATTACAAATAGACCTTAACTTGTGGGGTTAGGGTTTCTAAACATTCTTAGAGTTCTTAGAGAGTAATAGAGAGAAAAACCTAGGGTTTTTGAAAAGGCTTTCAATCGGAGAAGAAGGAAAACTTGAAGATCGAAATCGAAGGTCATTCGCAAGCTTGTTCGTAGGGAAACGATCGAGAAATGTAAATATGAATTCTTTCATATCAATAACACGATCATTAATTAATGCTAATACGGGAAAGTAAGATTATCAACAAAAGTAAAAATAATGATTAAAATATATTTATGGTAAGAATCTCTCATATGTCAGCTTTACTATGATTATTGGTATTGTATGTGTGATTGACAAGGGAAAAATGATTGATTTTATGGATTATGTATGATTGAATGTGAAGGAGATGTATGTCGGAGATTATTGAATGATCGCATTCGGATGTATGATTTTTTAGATTTTTGTGCAATTAAGGATTTAAAGTTACTATTTTCATGTATGCAACACTTGAAAACCAATGTATGACGAACGACCTATTGAATTGATGTTTGAAGGACCATAATTATATATGTTTTAATTACCAACTATGATAAGAATGATATACCATGATCAGGTATGACGTACGATTTGCATGTTGTGATATATCTTCAGTTAAAAGAGTCTTTGATTAGGGTCTTGATTGTAGATTATGGTCCCAGTTGCTTAGGATTTTTATCATGACGGGATGAGTTGTTATGATGGATTTCTGATAGCTCTTAACTAATAATCTAGGGCATAATTTAACCGCGGGTTTATCACTTGTTCACTCACAACAAATATGTATGCATAAACATGATTAAATCACCATCACAAGTACGAACACAAGTATGACAAAAAGTAAGTAAGTACTAACACAAGTATGATTGCATGATTGATTTTACACGGCCCGAGTACCAAGAGTCTAAGATCAAGAGGCATGGATGCTCAAGTAAGTGAATCAAGTAAGCTCACATGCACCGAAATATGTGTCAAGTAAGCGGTAACTCGGTAAGGAATGTATAGTTAATCTTTATCCATATATGATGTCAGTTATTTAAAGTTATAACACAATGTATATAAGTTGATGTATAAAAGTTATTGTCATTCACGCAGAAAAGTAAGAAAAGTTAGAAAAGTAAGCATAAGTGAACACAAGTAAGAACCAAAAAGAATATATGTTTCCGCACTCTGATTATATATGTATGCTTGGATTTATGTATGCATGTCTATTTTGTTAAATCATTATATATGTTTTATACTTATAACATTGTTAGTTATGAGTTCATATACGCTGAACTATTCATTGCTCAACCGAAGTGTTATTGTCGACAGGTTCAGGTTTCAACATTTGTGAGGAAGAACCTTGGGTTGAAGAAGAATATATCGAAGAACCGGAAAGTGATCATCCTCAAGAGGAAAAGGACCTTGATCGATGGCCTTATTATTGGTTTTAACATGATAAAATTTTATTTAATGTTAAAGGGTTGTAATCAGATATTTCGATGGATTAGATGAGGTTTAAATTGATTAGTTGGGAATCATAATGGATGATTATTATATTTTAGTTTAATTATGGATGTATGGGTTCAATTGATGTATTAATTGAAGAAATTTTCAGGTTCATATTTTAGTGTGCCTTTTATGCTTTTAACAGGATAGTATGATAAATAAGTCACGTGTCAAAGTCTCACTTTGTCTTAGTTGGGAGTGCGACATTTTGTCTTTGCAAGTAGGGGGCGTCACAGCAGAATGCAGATGTGCCACTCAAGAAAGGCCTTAATCACAATGCTTCTTGTGTCCTTGCGCCCAAACACCTCTTCTATATTTCGAAGGAAAATTGTTAGAAAATTCCAAATCCAAGCCTTTCTCCATAGAAAGGAATAACAATGAAGTGTAAAAAAAAAATATACAACAGGCACCTCGAGCATCTTTTAAAGCTCTTATAAACAGAGGTGCAGTATTTCCATGATGCATTATGTTCTTTGGTAGACATTAAATAATATGGGTAAAAAATAAAGAAGAAGAAGACAGCAGACTGCATGATTTGCTATTGAAAAAGTATGCTGAGATAGAGAACAATCCACCCGGCCATAGAGAATATTGCAAAGATGTGAACCCAGAACAAGACAGCAGCTGCGTCCCTTCCACACCCTCTTAAACTGGCAACAGCACCTACAAAACCACACAAAATCTGATTAAACAAGACAATTTTTTTCTTTCTTCCTTTTTCTTTTTCCACCCAAAAGGAATATATTGAGTTTCAATCTCTACAAGGGATCACCAAAATATAAAAGATTAGATTTGAGGTTGGAGTAGGACTAACTGGTGTACTGCTCGAGTATCTAAGAGAACTAAAATACACCCGCTACAAAAATTATAGTGCAAAAAAAGTCTTTGCTGGGACATTCAAATGGTTTTTGCAGCCATAAACCCAGAACAAATAATTTAGAAGGCAGACTGTTGGGGCTGAAAGAAAAATGTGTCAAAAAAAAACAGTGCATTCCCTTCTTCTTTAGAGCTTAAAAAATATTTATTTAGGTTGTGTTTGTTGGGAGGGAAAATAGGTGCACTGATTCATTTTCCTTAGAAAAGCTAATTTTTGTGTTTGGCCAGAAGCAAAATGAGCTTTTTATTGCCCACAATGCTCTTTTCACGGGAATTGGAGGTGAGATTTCATAATTCCTGGGAATTGTCAATTTTATGTTGTTTCTTTTGCTTCTCATTTCTCGGGATTGCAATTCTCACGAGACTTCAAAAACCGCAAAATGAGGGAACTCAAGTCTAAAAACAAATGGAGGGTCTTGAAGTCTCATGATAGTAGGAATTTTGTTTTATCCAAATGTTAGTACCTCTTATTAGTTAGTTAGGATCGATTAGAATTAAGATTAGTCTTTATCTTTATTTATTATAGAGTTGTTTATTTATATAGGGGTTTAGTTTTAGTCTATAAATAGTAGAGTTGTAATCATAAGATTTAAGCATAAATTAATTGAAAAAGAGTTTAGAGGAGATTTGCCATCTCAAATGGGCTATTTTCTATGTAACAACATATCTTTCACTCAAGTCAACAAAATTATAGATATTGTCAAATAACAAGACTCGCAAAACCCGACACTTAAAGTCTCGAGACTTGCAAAGTGCCGAGCTTTGTAAGTCTCAACAAAAACAGACCCTGAATATTACTTTATTGTAGATGAAGTTTTCTTTAGAAAATCACAAGAAATTATTTCTTAGAAAAAAACTTTCCCATAACATTTTCCTTTTGAACAAGCAAAGCCTTAGGAAAAAAAATTATGAGTTGCAACTTGCAAGGAAGTATAGTTGGAAATGAGAACCCGTCCTTACCGGAAAGCACAGATGTGGGCATTGTATGCTGGAGAAGAAGGATGAATCGGAACATCTTATCACCAGGTGGGAGGAATCCAAGCTTATCAGCTAACATAACAATACCAAGCCCTGCAGGAGGAACCAATACCAGCCGTCCAAAAATAATAGCAGCAGTTGTTCGTAGTCCGAGCTTTGAACTTCCTGGTCCTGCAACCAGACCAAAGGAAAATCTATCAGCAGTTTGACTTTCGGGTTTAACAGGATACATTGAGGATGATGATCCTAATGTTCAACATACATATTCTGTTTATATAATTGTGATTATTATCTACTTACCAAAATACAATTTTCTATAATAACAAATAATAACTATTTTCAATATATATGTCTAAAATTATCACAGAAAAATATATATATATATATAAGTTTTTGTAGGGTTCCTATCTGAAATCTTGTATGGCTTTATGATGATAATTGCACAAGAAGATAAAGCCAAGTGAAATTAAATAATTCGACTTAAGAAACACATAGTGAAGCAGAACTTAAAAAACACAGCTTAAATTAATGAAAACATAATAAGACGCATATTGACTCACCATCTACGAGGTTGCCGCCCAATGCCAGTAATATGCAGGGAATCATTGCCTCCCTGATAGTCACACAGCATTGTTGGATCAGCATTAAAAGCTTAAAGATACAGCTAAACTAAATTTTTGAAGGCACTAGTAACTATCACTTCATGGATGAGATATAGAAGGATCTTCCAAAAATACCTCTCCCTTTTAACACATTTTATGTATTATACAATTAAAAATAAGTGATTGGAAAATAAATCATATTTTTCAATCAATGTTGTTCTGTCCACAAAATTAAAAGATAAAGAAACATGTTGTTGAGGAGAATTATTGCTCTATCAGATGCAAGGTGATTTTGCTATCAAGGTAGAACCTTAGTATATCTCTTCTATTACTCATTCATATAAGTATGTATGAAGTTCTGAACTTCTAATGTAGTTGTATTTATCTAGACACATTCTTTTAATATTAATATAAGGTGATAATAATATATCTAGCGTGGACAAGTACACTGTTCACAGTTGTATTTATGTATGAATGAATGTACGTCAGATGTACTGCAGTGGCATGAAGTTGCTCATTAGACAGTTACGCATCAATTCTCTGTGGATTGTTACAAAGGTCGATCAATATCTTTTGCGGTGTATTGTAATCCCTATTTCCTAGAGGGTAATTTCCACTCTACTATTTTTTGTATGTTATCATGGAAAGGCACCTCAACAATTCCCAAGGATTCAAAACCCGGGCATAGAGTAATAAAATAAATTGGTTCCAGGTTCTGAATGTGGGTTAGGACATGCTGGACAAATGCAACAGCAGACTATAGTTACCAAAGTAAGAAGCAAAAATAAGAAGCAAAGCAAAAGTGAGAAGCAAGAAGTGAGACTCAAAAAATCCTTAAAAAATGGGAAGCGATAAATAAGCTATAAGTGCCTCATTCCCATTAAATTAGGATAACCAAGCATACCTTTTACATGAGATATTTGTGGAAGTAGGTACCTTAGGTTTCAATTCAACGATACTTGCTCAGGACCTACACCCTAGGCTTTAGACTCGGATCTATCCAATCTCATCTTACATAAATAGCCCCCTCTGACCACTAAATGGGACATGATGGAAGCGAATCCAGCAAGTGAACTTCCTGGAAAGCGAGTTTCCCATCTTGTACATAGCTTCCCTACAACTATGCTTTAGGTACCAAGACAAACTTGACTTTTTTTATATTTATTTGTATATTAGCTCGACTCATACTCCAAAAATCAATTCTCTTAATCTTGAATCGTATTTATATGTGTGAGTATGAACTAATATAACAGGATGATATAAACATCTTCAGTCTACCAACATGTTTTTTTGTAATTTTTTCTAAAACACAACTTTCACTATCATCAAGTAAGAGTTAAAAAAAAGAGTAGATTCTTGGTTCTTTATCAGTGTATGTCAGATACACACGCAGCAGAACAGGTGAATACAAGATACATTAACAATTAACAAACATATCACTAAAATCAGCGACTGATGGGAAGTGGACAATTCCGTCCAGGTTCACTAATGTATGACTAATGAATGAAAGTAAGCATCTCTTTTATATTAGACACAACTAAACGTACCCAAGAATAATGCAACTGTCAGTGAAGAAGAAGAGTGGAGCGTCATTATATTAAACACTACTAAACGTACCCAAGAATAATGCAACTGTCAGTGAAGAAGAAAAGTGGAGCGTCATCTGTAAGGATCAATCGCTTCAAAAATGGTACAGCACCAATTACCATGGCCAGAATCTGCAGCAAGCAATGCATACCAACTTAAATGCAAGTAAGGAAAAAAAAGAGTATTTCTCCTCACGAAAGAAATCCATTACTATGTCATTTATCAGTGGAAAAAGATCAAATGGGGTAAAAAGTCAACTTTCCATCAACAAGCACATGTGCCAGAGAACAGTAACTGTCATGTGTTAGCTGGCAAGTATGTTTAATCATTGAAAAGGCAAAGTCAGCTCAAAACTTGCCTGTTCCAAGCCATTTTTAAACCTATTGAGTAGAACACCTTAGAAGCATCTTCAATCTGCCTGATTTTCTCGAGCTTTTTGTGTGACCCAACCAAATCAACAGTTAACTGGTTGAGTTGGGTCACTTTTTGAAGGAGTACAACGACCAAGAGTAGTACTTTTCATAACAATAATAGCTATTGTTTGCACTGACTAGCCCAGCTCAAACATTACAAGCTAGTGAATTGTTTTAGAACATAAGTTTTCCAACCTGTTCCTTTGCATGCTATATATAGCGCCTCAAATTCTGTCATATAGAATTTGAGAAATATATATATATAAAGATTTGATAGAAGAACTTGGTGTCGGTTATTAACAGATTCGTTGATATTTGGTATAGATTTTGCTCGGATATTACCACTTAAAATCACTCAGTTCTCTCAAATCAAGGAAATGAATAGAAAAATCACCCATATCATAATATAGAAACTTAAACTCACAGAAGCAATGATAGGGGCTGAAGAATTTGCTTGAGCTTCAACTTCACATATATAAAAGCTAAGAATCCTTTAATCTGCATCAAGCATGAAAGTAAGTGAAAACAAATATGACTGTGCAGCTTTACCTAAACAGAATCATCATAAATAATTTGGCAAATCCAAAATATCAATGAGGGAAATGTTAGTTGTTGAAAGTTTGCGGAAAGCCAAACAATACACCTCTTTGTGTTCATGAAGTATGGCTATGTTCCATCTCTCTAATTCAAGTCTAGGACTCCTGGGGTTGTCCTTACAAACACATATATGCATAGTACAAAACTATAAATTCAATAATCTCTCATAGCACTATTAATAGATTTGCTGATATATACAGAGAAAGACTACAACTAGCAATCATGAGACTGACAAAATTTCGAATTGACTGTTGATGATGATTAAAAGTTAAAACTATTTGTTGCACATTGAGACTGCCTAGAATGCATATTACGTGATTTCTGATGAAGTTAAATTGTGATATAGAAATACAAACTCAACATACAGTGAAAGAATAAAATCTTAAAAGGATCTGATAATTCAATCAGCCATAGATACATGTGGAAAAATAGTTTCCCTAAATATTAACACAAATTGAAACAACAACGTGGATTTTTGTCCTTTGATAGGTCTTGAAGTGAATGTGCTTCTAGGGAAAAAAGAAAGTGTTCCATAACCAAACAGAACTAATGATATACAAAAAACAAGTTGGTTCATACCTTTCCTTGGTTTGAAGTATTTGAATCTGTGGGCCC
Source organism: Tetracentron sinense (assembly GCA_015143295.1). Taxonomy (NCBI): domain Eukaryota; kingdom Viridiplantae; phylum Streptophyta; class Magnoliopsida; order Trochodendrales; family Trochodendraceae; genus Tetracentron; species Tetracentron sinense. The sequence continues at coordinate 16,715 of JABCRI010000967.1, forward strand.
GTCTCCTGTGTACTCAATGGAACTTGCTCGGGTGTGCCAATTTTTGGGGGGCTCTGATTGAAGATCACATCTTCAATTTCAAAGGTCCCTTCAGGAGGAGGGGTGCAGCTCTGGAATACATACAGTATAGGAGCATTGCACAACCTGACAGTATCTACCATCAATTGTAATTTCTATAGTTAGTGTTTTTATGAAGACAGGGTAAACTCATAATTTGGCAGATGCTGATGGGTTAATTAAAAAAAGGAAATGCACATGTAAATATTTAAAGCCTTGGGAGTATATTTTAATTTTCTCTATAGATGATGAATGTGGCACTGTCCCTGCCCCTCGCATGCATAAATAAGCAAACACCATATCTACAAGGAGTAGATTCTACTTGTCTCTCCCCATAGGAATGCATTGTTGGGGACAGAAGAAGGATTCTAAAACTACAATGTTTCCTGTCGTTTTTTTGTAAATAGCAATCTGCAAATGAAAATCAATTGAGAATAGACAGTTTCAAATTTCAATCAAGCATTTGCAATGCGTTCCCTCCCGAGATTCATCATTTGTAGAAAGAAAAGTGCTAAAGTATGGTTCTAATGTTATAGTCTGCGTCAAGCATCAAACTGCATATAATGTCAGAGAGGGGTAATGACAACTGATTCAAACATAACTTTCACTCAATGATTTCAAAATTGAAAAATTAATGACAGAAAAACTTAAAAACAATTTCGGCATTTAATGTTCGGAGTTAGAAATAATGCTTGTACTACCCTATTGAAAATGCTAGTAAGCACATGTTAAGATGTAAACTTTCTGCGAGGGTAGAACTCCCAAGAAAACATACTCTCGGCAGCCCATAGAGGATCACAACCTATGGGGAGAATAAATTAGATGGTTATGATGCCAGAAACTAAAACATCCGAGGTTCTCAGATTTAAGAATACCTCGCTATGAAACGAAGATAAAGCATGTTGACAAGAATGGACGAACAAAATGACTTTACTCGGAAAGGCATCTGAATTCTGAACTAATAGGACATTAAGATGATCTGTCTTAGGAATCCAAAAAACAAACGTGAACCAACCAATTTATTTATACCACTTTCCGACGGCTAGAAGATATAAGCTAAAGTATGCAGGTTAACAATTAGGGAAAACACATAAACTACAAGGGAATGAGAAAAAGGAGCTCACGGCCACGATGAATTTGGGAATACCCTTGGCCAAATGAGATATAGGCATTCCCATCTTGGCTGCATTTATCTGATCCACAAACGGGTTGGATTTGTCCCGACATAAAGCCGCAATCAGGACAAGTGGCACATTCCCTATGTTCCTGTTTCCAAAGTAAAAAAGGAGTATCCAAAAATAATATAATGAATTGCATGCTTAATCACAAACAACCAGAAAGCGCAGAAAGTCAAAGGGTCAGAATGGCTCTTCTGCAGGGGAACTCTCCCACACTAACAATTTAAGCAAATACGTGTAGCTGGAAATGTGGAATGGAAAAGATTACTTTATATAATGAAAAGAGCCAATGGATACCAAATTTGACACCACGCAATGTTTGGGATTCCAACACCAGTGTTATGCAATAAGAAATTTAATCCATTTTTTTTAACTGTATGAGTCAATAGTGTGACATTCCATATATAGGTGTACCTTGAGGTAAATACCTCTGTTGTAAACTTTAATCCACAAATTCAAAGACGCATATGCATAGTATAAATAACTACTCATCAGTACCAGGTAAATATGGTCATTGCGTCTTAAAAGTATGGGGATAGTACCCGATCAAAAAAAATGGGGCGTAAGGGAAAAATCAATAATGCCAACACAACAATGGAGAAAACTCTGGTTAGAATATTGTTGGCATCCATCTGGGAAAGTTCAAGGACTGTCTAAGGAAGGTGGGACTACTACCAGTCTAAATTTTCAAGAAAGTTTTTCCAAAGTTTATCAACACAAGAGGAAATCCATGCATGTGACTGAGCAAGAAATCTGAATGTTCGGAATTCTATCTCTAATGACAGTGTACTGGGATCAGCTAGTCATCAGGGAACCACCAGCACTCATGACATTCTTTCTTTCAATGTCACGTGAGGCGGAATGTCATGTTCCAAACATTTAGCTTAGATCTGAGTCCGTTCCGATCCGTGGTCTCTGATGCATCAATTCCCCCGTCTTATTGTTGATTGGCATTATCTGAGATGATGGCTAACGGAATTTTCTTTGATCCAGACTCAATCATCCTCAGGGAACAATTAGTCGTGTAGTCAATAAAGGACGTGACTACTTCTGGACATCGCAGAAGTCCCAGTGCTTAAAGAAAGACATGTAAACTGTCCAATGTCACTATTGTAAGGGTTGGACATGACAAATTCCAATGCTGTGAGAGAATAAACCATATCTTAAATATATCATAAAATATATCATTTTTGTGGATGGATCTAATGAAAACTGACCGTTAAATTATGTCAAAGGTCGTCCCTTTATCTGAATAGAAGATGATAGCTCGGAACGGCAGCCAATTTCAAGAGTCCTTTAGACCGGTTCTGCTTCCAGCACCTCCAATTGAATTGATTGTATAAAGCACAGGTACATCATTGCCCATTGAATTTTAATTCTTAAAAGCTTGTCAAATCATACGGTCTTTGTTGATATTTAATTTAACCGCAATTATTCCTCTCACCATTTACAATGCTAATGATCAACGAGTGATTGTCAGAAGATCAGTTCCATCAGTTCTAGACAGCTCTATCTTTCACATGTTTGTTGTACCTAAATCTATGTAAATTCACCCTAGTAGCAACTTCTATGAATCACGGAGCTCTCTTTCACTGTTTTTGTTGTCCCCAAACTATCTTATGTAAATTTAATCTCTAATATAAGCCCTTCTATGGGCGAGATCAACACTCCTAACAGCTATGGGGGGTTTGAGATCTTGTCTGCTGACTCAGTCTTATCATAATGTATAGACATGCTTTCATGAACCTTGAGTTACTGCAAGACATCGTTTATTCCTCATTGGGAAAACAGTTGATGGCAAACAAACTTTCCGGGTTAGAGAGGAACAAACATTTAGACTCATAACTGCCCGACAAGGCAGTATGCAATTGATTGTACATGTTATAGAAGGTAAAGAATCATCTTAGGAACATTGGAGAGGTACAAAACTTGCCTTATTGCAAAGGATTCTCTCAAGAGATATGAGATTGACTATGAAGAGACTTTTTTCCTTTTTTTTTTATAGGAAAACTAGAAGGGACTTTGCTATAATGAAAAGTGACATGAGGTACATTAGTTTTGTCTTGCGGGTCATACTGGAATGCGTCCACTAGATAGATGTGAACATCGATTTCTCAATGGGGAGCTACATGAGGAAGTTTTACATGAAGCCTTCACGGGTTACCACATCCTTGCCAGTAGTTTGTAGATTAAGGCGTTTCTTTTGATCTCAAATAGGGGAATCTGTTCCAGTTTTACAAAAGCTTCCTCCTGCTATCCTTTCAGGAATGAGTTCATTGTAGTGATCATGCTTTCTTTATATCATATAATGTCATCAGCGAGTCTTCTACTCCTTTCTGTCAATGATATACTTAATCACAAGTGAGGCCTAGATAAGGATCCTGAACAATAAAACCCAAACTCCAGAAGTAATTGAAAGAGGGATCTTGGTTTGTTTCTTACTACTTCATTGGACTTGGGGCACTCCCCCATAGTACTGGTGGCCACCAAAAAGCAATGCCATTGGTATCATCGGTGGTCCTGATTAACGACGATATTTAAAAACTATTTAATTACTTCCAATGAGCGTAATAGTAAGTACATCCAGCAGATGGCCACCTTCTGCGCGATTACCCTGTAATTTCAGCTAATGGTGGTCTTGGCGTTACCGTGATAGTCACTCAACTGACTAATGTTGGTTAATATGCCTTCCCATTTTTATTTGCACTTGGACTAATCTATGTTATTACAGTTTACGAATTAATTTACCGTGGGGCGAAACATTAGCGCAAGTCTCATTCGAATCCCATCTTTGCACAAAAGTTCTATGCAGACAATGAGGATATAATGTGG
>JABCRI010000968.1:0-32079 GCA_015143295.1 Tetracentron sinense
GAGAGGGCAACCTAATCCTCCCACGGATATTCGCTTCTTAGCAACTCGATGTCGACTCATCGACAACTGCCATGGTAATACTTTCTGATCTGGAATCCCTGAAGACTTGTCACTGGGCTGGGATGTTAAGGCAACGGGTTGCAATAGAGGTTTCTAGGTAGGTTTCGAAGATTTCCATGGGGAAGGTTACAGAGATGTGTGGTCTGGGCTCAGGTTTCGCCGACTGTCTGCTCCTCTTAGTCAATTTTGAGAGATAATCCTCGTATCTGGGCTTGTATCCTAAGCCATAGGGAGGTGTATAGCGAGGGGGTGTGTATCTCTTCTTCATGCCCTGATTCCTGGTACCGAGACCATTTCTGGGTTGGTAGTTCATTCTGGCCATCATTCTGACAAATGGTGGCACTGTCCGCTTGCTTTGCTGTTCTACGTGGGCGATAGAACTAACTTGCTTGAACTGGAATGTCATGAAGGTGGTGCCTTGCCCAACTCTTGGATGTCTCCAAAAGAACTTGCCAATTCTTCAGAACGAATGACAACTAGACGGTCATCTTGGATGAATTTGATTCTTTGGTGCAAAGAGGAGGGAATAGCTCCGGCCGCATGGATCCATGGCCTCCCTAGGAGCAGAGTGAAAGAGGCTAGCACGTTCACAACCTGGAAGTTTGTTGAGAATTGAGCTGGTCCGACCCCGATGGTTAGATCGATGTCACCTAGGTTCTGCCTGGTGGTGTTATCGAAAGCCCTGATGGTCATGGGTCTCTTCTTCACTTGACTGAGGCTCAGGCCAAGGTTCTGTAGCATGAAAAGTGTGTAGACATTCAGGCCGGAGCCATTGTCGATGAGCACTGATGATAGTGTTCGGTCCATGCACTGTACTGCAATGTACAAAGCTCGGGTGTAGTCCCTGTCACTGTCCGGTATCTCCTCTTCAATGAAGGAGATGACTTTGGGTTCGAGGATTTACCCTACCATTTGCCCTAGTTTCTTGGGCGTCATGTCTGGTGTTACATGGGCATTGCTGAATACTCGGAGCAGTTGCCTCTTGTGATGCTCTGAAGTGAGAAGAAGACCCAAGATGGATATCTGTGCTGGGACCTTGCTCAGTTGCTGAGTGATATTGAACTCCTTTGCTTTTTCTAGGATTTTCAATAAAATTGCTGAATCAGCTGCTTCCTTCTGCGGGTCTGACACCTCTGCTTTCTCTTTCTCTTTCTCTGTACTTTTCACCTTTACCGGTTCAATTACAAGAGGTTGATATACCCGGTCAGATCGGGTTAAGTTGGCAATGCTCTCGCTCTCAAGGATGAGAGAGCGGGGAGCGGGTACTCGGTTGAGGTTCAAGGGAGGCTTTAGGATGTAAGAGATTTGGACAGGGCCTAAAAAGGTTAGGGCTTGAGCCGAAGCTGTGGGCCATTTTGCAGGGCAAGGAATTGTGTAGATGATCTGTTCGGGGACAAGTATCTGGGTTGGAGACTGAATAGTCTGTATGTTTGACTGGGGGAAGGGGATTATGACAGGTGATCGATAAGAGGGCCTAATGATGCCGTCATTCACTGCGAGTGTGCTGGGTCCTGGTTGCCCTGCCCCGTGCTCTTCCCACTAAATAAAGTTGACTTGATTGTTATGTGGGGGTAGTGGCACCTGATTGATGTTGGTGTTGCTGGGAGCCAGCTGAACCCTTCTGTCAGGCCTGTGCAATAGTCTGTAGCATGGCCTGGGCCTCTGTGAAAGGCGCAGTGATGATCGGCATTGTAATTCTTGCTCTGTTTATCTGGAGGCAAGAGAGGTATAGGACCTCTCAACTTGAGAAAGTCCTACTTGGTGAGGAATTCCAACAACTGGCTGAGTATGTATGGAAGAGGGGTAAAGTTTCTGGGAGGACGGTCTTGCCCCTAGGCTGGTCGGGCTAGCTGGATATTCCTGATAACTGACTGTTGCTGAGCTGCTGGAGCTAGTAGTCAGATGGGTGCTGTAGAAGCAACCATATGTACATCTTCCTTTTTTCTGTGGTCCCTAGGACCGATGTTTCTGCTGGACGAGACTGTCGCCTTGGGGGGATCAAGTCCTAGACTGAAATGAATGACCCCGCTTTTGATAGCAGTCTCGATACGGGCACCTGTCTTGACAATGGTGCCGAAGTCCACCACTGGTAAGGCCACCATGAGTGTAGAGTAGGGCTGTTTTAGAGTGCCTATGAACATGCCTGCCATCTCTTCCTTAAGGATAGGAGTTGGGATCTTTGCTACCATTTCCCTCCAACGGGTGGCGTACTTCAGAAATGATTCATTGTTACGCTGGCTTAACTGCTCAAGCTAGCTTCTCTGAGGGCGGAGCTCCTGGTTAAAGTAGTACTGCTCCACGAAGCTATCCAAGACATCTTGTCAAGTCTTGACCTTCTGCTTGTCCACAGATATCCACCATGTAAGGGCTGCTCCCTTCAGACTCTTCTGGAAGTACGGGATGAGCAAGGGCTGGTTTCTGTTATGCTAAAGCATGTCCCCCAGGTATAACTGTAGATGTTATTTTGGACATCCCGAGCCGTCGTATTTGTCAAAGTCTGGGACCTTGAAACCTGTGGGAACAATATCCTCTGATGAGAAAGTTAAGTCTTCCAGTGATAGACTTGTACTGGTGGATGCACCCCTCATTCTTCTCATCTCTTCTTTTATCTGCTTGATCTCATCTTGTAAGGAAGGGGTAGGATCTGAGGATGAAGGCCGGTCCTGATTGACGTGTGAGGCCTTGGGCTGCTCTTTGTACCGGTCATACTCCTCTCCTCCGCCTGTCGCGGGTATGGGGTCAGGTATAATGAAGGGGGGAGGGCAAGGCTCAAATATAGGTTGCTTGGCTGGTTCTTCGGTTGGGATTTAGGTGGAGGGTTCTTCGGTTCGGGTACCAATTAGAATCTTCAGGGATTCAAGAACACTGTCAAGCTTTGTCTCATGGCTGCTATGTCCCTGTCATGTGACTGTAGGATCTCACTGGTTCATTGGTGCTGATCTGCAGGTTCCGCCATCAACCCTGTATTGCTTTCTGATTGTGTTGTGTAAGAGCCGCTCTCTGATTGTACTATATAAGGGAGTATCTCTGTAATTGGTACTTCCGTCAAGACTGCGTCTGCGACTGCTGCTTCTGCGAGAATCGCAGTCAGATAACGAATCACAGGTCGGCTCATGCAACTGAATAGAATGCAACGGCTAAACATGATTATACATGATGACAAAAAGCAGATGCTAGAAAGAGGATTTTCATTGATGCATGAAGAGTGCAGTGAGTATAGGGATATTGTGACTCAACAAAAAAAAAAAAAGACTAGATCCTAGGCAGGCCCTTCAGGGATTGTAAAGTCAAGTGGCTGGGGCACACCCTTGAGATCCATGATCTGTTGTTGGAGGGATGTGACTTCAACCTCTATGTGTGTAAGTGTTTCTGTAGCGTTGAACATACGGTATGCAAATTGTTGGATAAAGGAAGTCATCTTCACCTTTGCACTATCAAGCTGTTCTTGGTGGAAGTGAAGTTTGGCCCGGATGACGGCTGTTTCCCTGGCGTCGCCTTTGCGTCTCCTATAAAGAAACTGGATTGTCTGCTCCAATTGTTCAACCTGTTCTTTTACGGCTTGGAGTTCACGATCTTGTTTTGCTTCCTGCTGTCCCCTTCCCCAAAGTTAGGCCATATTAAATAATATCATATAATTTTTTTGGGGGGACAATTGTCCCATGTCGCGTGATTATGCCCAATGAAATACTTAAACAACTTAATATAAAAAATTATGAGTCCGGATCCTATCCAACTGCGATTGGGACAGTTCAATCGCACTCACATACCCCTTTTAATTTTGGTTAAGAACTCTTAACCCTAGGGTTAATTTTTTTCTCAAAACAAATGTTAGATTGTTGAACCTAAGGGTTAGTGAATCTTACCCATAGTTAATGAGGGTGAAAAGAGACATGTGTTGACTTGTGGGTGTGGTTGAACTTGGGGAGAGTTCAATCGCGATTGAATATGATCCCAACTCAAAAAAAATACTTTTTTTTTTAAAGTTTAGGGAGACCTACCCCTATTCCCCTAGCTATGCCCTAAAATTTCAGGAAAAAAATATTTCAAAAGTTCAATCGGGGCACGTGCCCCCACAGTCCCACTTGGCTCCGCCCCTGACTGAAAGGAAACACATCACACGCAGTTAACAAAATGTGATGGTTAACGGAAAGTATTCATGAAAAGTGATGACAAAATTGTTCACGTGTCAGCAAAGAGGCTATGCCAAAGAAGAATACTCGGGCATATGCCAGATTTGCCTTCTCGCTTTTGGTTTCCTAAGAATTTTTTTGAGTCTTGCTTCCCCACTTCTCGCTTCTCGTTTTTCACTTCTTATTCCGGTAACTATGGAATAACCTAAGAAGGATTATAAGTTACAAATTAATTAAACATAATCAATAATTATACTTGGTATTTAAAATATTCAAGTTTTTTTTAGCTAATTAAAAATCTAATTTTTTACTTTTCTTATAATACCATTGATTACAAGTAATTAAAACTCTTGAATTAATACCTTAAGGCTATGTTTGGTTGTTGAGAAAATAGGTGAAAATATGGAAAAGAAAAGAAAATTTTGAATTTCTAATACAATTTTTAGTTGAGTTTTGTCTCATTTTCTTTTCTTTTCCATGTTTTTACTTATTTTCTCGCCAATCAAACATAGGGTAAGCGAAAGTTCTCTAAAGAACTAGCTAATTGCAAGCACGCCAAGTTTGGCGAAGTCTTTTTGTTGGTGAATGGTGATAGGGCAATTCTTCCACCTAAGTTCGTTATTAAGATCAAATAATTGTAGTTAAAAAAATTTTAGTTATAAAAATGCTCACTAGACCATAGAGGAGACTTCCATGCTTGAAAGGTATATGAAGGTGTGCCTATAGCCATTAGTCCATTATTTTGTATAAGGAAGTGCAATTCCCAATCGTGTCAACCACTGTTCACCCGGAAAAAAAATTGTCACACTTTTGGACTTGGACCATCAAAAACTGTTGACAGCGGTTAGTGAGAAAATTGAGGTAACAAATACTTTCTCAATACAACTAAACTGAGTGAGTTGTCAATTTGATGAACTTTTCATCACATTAGGAGAGATGAAAAGAAAGTGGTGCAAGTGTTTAGAGAACATATAGTAACGAGATGAAGACCAAGGAATGGATGAACAAATGTTGAAGTAATTTTTTTAATCGGCCCCATTATTTAGATTTAAAGTCTTCTTATTTATACAATATAACATAAATTATGTCACATTAATCCTAACGATTAATGCTAATCAACTAAAATTAATAAACATTTCCGATATCCAATCAAATGACCTAGACATCTCTGATTATACTGACTTTTTCCCACCACTTTAGAAAAGAGGATTGATATCATGGTTTTCTTCAAGTCCAAATGAGTGCTCATTACTCACATGTCACTCAAAGGCATAATAGTAATCCCTTCACCTAGTATTTTCTAATATTGACAATTTTAGAGGGAATATCCCCATACGAAATCTCCCCTGGATTAGTTCTAGGGAGTACTCTCAAGACGAAATTTCTCATTTTGTCACCCATTTCTATTTAACATTTCAAGTGTACGGGGATGGATAATGCACATTCTTTCATTGACACAATTTACTAGCAATTGAAGGAAAACCAGAAGAAAACTTAGTCCCAGAAGCAGCACCTTTTGTAAAGCAAAGATATCGAATGATTCATTGAGGTTCCATTTGAACTTTTCATGGATGCAACTGCTTTTATAGAATGGATCAATCAAGGAAGCCACAACATCTCGCACATACTTTAAGGTCTATGAATGCAACAACCTCTGTCCCATGAATGATATATCGGTCGTCATGAATATGCTATTAGAAAGCTAACACAACAATTTTGTAGAATACTATAGATTGTTCTACAATTATAATTCCAATTGGTGCATCTGTTTGAGCCATTGCATCGATATGTTGCCAACTGGAAGCATTATACCTTGAATTTAAAAAAAAAAAAAATCTATGTGAATCAAAGGAATACTAGGAAAATTAGTTTATTAAAAAAAAAGTCAGGGTTTGAGAACTTAGGCTAATGCTATAATGCACTAGTTGGACGATGTGATAAAACTAGATTTGATACCGATCATTTTGCGTACTTTCCTTAGCAGTCAGCACTTGATTGTTCTCATTTCCAGAGACAATTACAAATGGTTGATGACAATGAAGTTAAAAAAAATAAAGTTAGCTCGAAGGAAATATGTTATAACAAGAAAACAGAACAAATGCAAGGCCAGTCATCAATTAACAAATAGAATCCAAGATAAGTAGAGATTGTTAGATTGTACGGACTACGGACATGCCTTTGTGTGAACAAAATGAATGGAAAAGTGGAGTAAGTCTTAAATTCATGCAGTGAAGGATCATAAAATTCTGTCCCAAAATGGCAAACCATGGTTTCTTATTGTTATAACAATAAGAAACTGCAATCATGAACTGCAATCTGTGTTTGCATTGTTATAGTCAGATTGTGATAGTTCAAGCAATGAATCAAACCTATAACAGTAAAAGAAGGCATATTTGCCTAAGACACAATCTTAGTGATAGAGTAATTGCTCTTGAATTTGTGAAGTTGGAAAGAATTCTATCCCGTAAAAGGACTAAATAAATTTAGTTTAAGCCTGAAACCTATGAAGGGACTAACAAGAGAGTATTTCACGATTTGCACAATTAGGCCATGGTTTCATATTCATTCAATGCCCAACTTTTTTGGGGGGGAGAGAGAGAGAATAAGGAAGAATTATATGACAAAACCAAAGAAAATTCAAAATATTAATTTTGAATTTAAAAATTCAAAGATCTCCAAACGAGATAATCAAGAACATCAATTAAAATGGCTACTATCCAAATTAAGATATATATACAACAAACCATGTCAATCAATCCATCTACAACCAACTATATTGGGCAATTGTCTTTTGTTTCTTGAAAGAGATTCCTAATGGGAAGGGACAGTATTCTATAGTCATTTCCACTTACAAGGACACTTGAACAAGAGATGGTAACTCTACTTACGAGTTTATCAAAAAGTGTGACTGTTGAAAGAACTCACCCAATTAATTTCAGAATTCTGTTGAAGAATGACATCTTTTCCAAGCAAATTGCATAAAACCCAAAAATGTTATCCAACAAGATGTGCTACACACAATCTCCTTCTAAAATCACCAAAACCATTCAAGAATTCAATAGAAAATTAAAAAGAACAAGATCACAGTTAGAATAAATGGAGAAAACAGGGATTTAAACAAGAATCACAATCTCCTTCTACCTCCATTCTAATCGGACAAGAATGGGTTGTGTGCAATTTGCCTGAATAAGATAGCATTGTTCAACAAAAACAATGTCACCATAGCCAAGAACAAGAGATGGCTGCTGCCCCGGTGGCCACTTCGCTGGTTCCACCCTTCACGTCTTCTGGACTCATTTGTGACTCTCTCTCTCACGTCTTCTGGACTCTTGACCATACAAAGAGTCTGTTACCGGAGGACTAACTTACAACTAGAGAACAAAAGAAATTAAGAAGATCAAATCACAGTCAGCTGCAACACACGGTTACCTCAAATTAATTGAAATAAACCTCACCCAAGAATGCTGTGAAGAGGACTCAGCATCCAGGTCACGAAACCTCACCCAAGAATCCTGTTAAAGAATGCCATATTTTCCAAACAAATAGCATAAAACCCAAAATGTTACCCGACAAGATGTGGTAGTACACAAAATCTCCTTCTGAAAAACCATTGAAGAATTTAATAGAAAATCAAAAACCAAGTGACCCATTAACGTAAACCTATTAAAAAAATCTCATACACATTCAATTAAAAACAAGAAAAAAAAAAGATGCAATTGGTTGATCAAATAAAAAGAGAACAAGATAAGTAGTGGTTAGAATAAAATGGAGAAAAAAAAACAAAGATATAGATCCAAGAGAGAGAAAGTGCATGTTCTTGAATCGAAAGATTGCTCTACCTCCACCGAAATGATGATTTGAAGGTAGGGAAAAGAAGAGTTTCTTGGATGGTTTTTGAAATTTGATTGAATTCTTGAAGGGTTTTGGTGGTTTTCAGAAGGAGATTGTGTAAGCATTCAAGGTGGTCGGACAACAATGGGGTTATGTGCCATTTGCTTGGATAAAGACAGCATTATTCAACAACGGCAATGCCAACTCCCTGATAAGAGAAGATGGAAGCTCGTCTGAAACGCTTCCGCCATGGAAATGACCCGATAGTGAGCTCCAAGTCTCTGAAACCTTAATCGGGAAACCTGTTTTAAAGCTTCGATAAAAGAAGTGCAATAACCCGAAATTAGCTTCGGGTGCCTTGAGCTCCACGGCAACGGATTCTCTATTGCGGATGCCCGAAATTAGCGTCGGGCATCAGTCTTTGAATGACGCGTGTGAGCAGGTCTTTAAGTGGGGGAGTGATAGCATGCAATATTGCACAATCCGTTGGAGTGGTACAAGCACACCTCCCAAGCCTGCCACATGTCCTTTTGACATTCATCAACTGTGATTAATATTTATTCATCCTTAAAGTTAAATAAATTAACTTTAGTTTTTTTTTAAAAAATTTAACCACATGAGTAAGTGAATCATAAGCAAAGTTAATTTATTTAAAAATATTTTCTCCAAAAACTAAAGTTGGATTATTTAACTTTAGGGATGAGTGACTCTTAAGCACGGTTAATACATGTCAAAGAGGACGTGTGAAAAGCTTGGAAGGTGTGCGTGTACAACCCAACAGTGTGCAATGCATGCTATCACTCTCCTACTTAAAGGCCTGCCCACACGTTATGCAAAGACGGGTGCTCAAGAGCTAATTTTGGGAATCGGCTATAGAGAATCTGGTGCCGAGCTCCACTCCTCCTTAAAACTGACTTAAATGTCCTTTTTAACAGAATCATATCGTCTGTGTTCTTCCTTGTGGCCATAGGAATTGGAGGTCAGGATTAAAAAAAATTTTAAATAGGATTTTTTAAAAAATTGATTTTTTTTCTAAAACCCAAGGATAGGTAGGTGAACCCTAGAGGTAGGTGAATCTTAACCATAGTTAAGGGGTGTTAATAGGGATATGTGGGGACGACAGGGGCATACCCAGACTCCAAGGAGTCATGTTACAACTTTAGAGAATTTCAAGTCTAAGAAAATTACATGAAACACCGCTAGAGCTGAATAAAAGCCAGTTTTTTATGTTAACTAACAATAGATATTCAAAACCATCATATCTCTGGGAATTGATCCCGGATATATCAAGTGATGGCATCAATGCTTACCAGTTGGCTTGATGATTGGTTGTCATAAGATGTTTTTGCAAAGAGTCAGAATTGGTCCAGGTTTGAACTTGAGAGGACCTCTAAAGTTCAACACCATTGTGTAAGTGTCCCATTCCATGATCACGTGGGTTCACTACAAAATTCTCAACCCAATTTTTAGGTGTGGGATTTTCGATCCCAATTAAGGAAGCTTTCCTCTGTTGATGTGCCAAGTAAGAGATTGGAGTCACCTCACTAAGCTATGTGTAGAGTGGGATGTTGCTTCTCAAGCATCTCGTCTCCCATACTCGCCTTTTAGAAAGGTCGCTTTCATCCCGTTTTAATTAGTGGTCAAAGAGGCTATGTAAGTGGGACGTGGTAGGATAGATCCAATTCTATAGCCAAAGATGTGGATCTTCAGCAAGTATCATTGGACTGGAACCTAAGGCTGCTTCTTTACAAATATCTAATGCAAAATAAAATCTAGGGTCTGTCATTCCATACTAATATAATTGAAATAAAGCACATATATCTCATTCCTCACTTGACAACGAATTTTCTCTAGTAGATGCCTGAGTATTATACTCGGGCATAGCCCCTTTTGCCTGACACGTGAACACTGAAAGCATGGGTGAAGCCAAGATTTTCTAATAGTGGGGGCACACATGGTTGGTGGAAAGCAGTAGTAATTATTGATGGCTTTTGTAGAAAAAGATTAGACTGGTTCGAAAAATTCTGGGCCTAGGAGGATGAGGGCTTGGGGGCATAGACCCTCAATTTTTTTAAAGACTAAGTTCTTGGGCCGTTTCATCCATACATGCATTTTATACATATATTATGAGTATTTTTTTTTCTTATTTATTTACGGGGCAGCCGTCTTCTTGCCTCATGGCTATGTCAGTTAAATAATTAAATCAAATGGTACAAAATAAATGATAGTATGCATTGCGCAGTTTGTTGGGTGGTACACACACCTCCCAACCTCTAGGGTTGTCAATGGATCGGATCTTGATCCAAATCTTATACGATTAGACGGGATCCTATTCCTATTATAGATCTGTCGGATTGGATACAGATCCAAGATTGTGGATCCGATCATAATCGGATCGGGTTTGGATCTATAGTGATCTAATTCAATTAAAATTAAAATCTAATCCAATTAGATTATATATAATAATGATAATAATATTTATATAATTGTACAAAAATAATGTGGTACTAATCATAATTTTTTATTTTTTAATTAAAATATATTTTAAAGATATATTAATATTAATCGGATCGGATTTAGATCGGGTTCGGATCTTGAATTGTAATCGGATTTGGATTGGATAATTCATAATCTAACGGATCTCGGATCGGATCTGGATTTGTTGGATTCTTAATCGGATAAAATTCGGATCTAGGCAGATAAATCCGATCCATTTACAGGCTTACCTAGCTCGCCACATGTCCTCTTTGACATTCATTAACCGTGGTTAAGATTCACTCATCCTTAAAGTTAAATAATCTAACCTTAGATTTTTGAAAAAAAAATCAACCACATGAGTAAGTGAATGATAAGCAAGGTTATTTTTTTTCAAAAACTAAGATTCGATTATTTAACTTTAGGGATAAGTGAATCTTAACCACGGTTAATGGATGCCAAAGAGGATATGTGGCAAGCTTGGAAGTTGGTGTGGGTGTACTACCTAACATAGTGTCCAATGCATGCTATCACTCCCCTATTTAAAGGCCTGCCCACGCATCATGCAAAGATTGGTGCCTGAGAGCTAATTTCGGGCATCCACCAGAGAGAATCCGTTGTCGAGCTCCTCGCCTACTTAAAACTTGCTTAAGTGTTCTTTTAACTGAATCATATCTTCTGTTTTCTTCCCTATGGCCATAGGAATTGAAGGTTAGGATTAAAATTTTCTAACCAGGATTAAAAATAAATTTTTTTTCTAAGAACCAAGGATAGGTAGGTGAACCCTAGGGGTAGGTGAATCTTAACCACAATTAAGGGCTGTCAATAGGGACATGTGGTGACGATAGGGGCATAACTAGACTCCAGGGAGTCTTGTTACAACTTTCGAGAATTTCAAGTCTAACAAAATTATAAGAAACGCCGCTAGCACCAAAGAAAAGCCAGTTTTATTTAATATAAGGTTAGACCGCAACCCGGCAAGTATGATTAGTATATGTTCTAAGTTAACTAAGTAGATATCCAAAAAAATCATGTCCCTGGGACTTGATCCCGGATATATCGAGTGATGACATCAATCCCTATCAGTTGGCTTGATTTTTGGTTGTTATAAGGTGTTTTTGCAAAGAGTCTGAATCGGCCCAGGTTTGAACTTGAGAGGACCTCTAAATTTCAACACCATAGCGCCAAGTGTCCCATTCCATGGTCGCATGGGTTTGCTATAAAATTCTCTACCCAATTTTTAGGTGGTGGATTTTTGATCTCATTAAGGGAAGCTTTCCTTTATTGATGTGGCAAGCAAGAGATCGGAGTCAACTCACTAGTGTTGTAGGTAAGCTAGTGGGATGTCGCGTCTCAAGAATCTCAACTCCCATACTCGTTTTTCAGGAAGCTCACTTTCATCCTATTTTAATTAGTTGTTAAAGAGGGCTAAGTCTGTGGGACGTGGTAGGATAAACCCAATTCCATAGCCTAAGTGTAACACCCCAAAATCTCATGTTGGCCTAAATAGGACTTTGGACCCGTGATATTGCATTCCATATCCATATCCGTATAACATGCAAGGCAAATATGAGTTTGTAAATTTCTTCTATATTAAACCAATAGAACTCCCATCTAACAATATAAATCAACTGTCAACCATCTCACAAATAATAATCCGATCACCCAAATGATCTCAATACTGAATTTAAAACCTAAGCACCATCTTTAATCTTGTCTTATTACATTCCTCTCAACTGAATTAAAAAAAAACTATCTAAAGATCAATTATATGGATAATAATCCAGATTGATTTTCTCCCCGAGATAATCACCCTCCTGTTCTTCTTGGTACTCTTCTTCAATCCAAGGTCTTGGAGCATATATATCGAACCCTCCTGAAACTACTGACATAAAGTTAAAGCTAAGTAAACGAAAGCTCAGTGCATGTAAAGTACAATTAACAATATAACATATCATGCAGTTACATACATATCCATAGTATATATAATCAATGTG
This sequence comes from Tetracentron sinense, assembly GCA_015143295.1. Lineage (NCBI taxonomy): Eukaryota > Viridiplantae > Streptophyta > Magnoliopsida > Trochodendrales > Trochodendraceae > Tetracentron > Tetracentron sinense. The sequence goes on from JABCRI010000968.1 coordinate 12,494, forward strand.
CGGAAACATAAACGCAATGTCCATACCATCATTTCATGCAAGATTTGTGAGACATGTGCATATGCATGAAAGTCATAACAGTAACAGTCAGTTTCCATGTCCATACCAGGGTTCAAGGTCCATGTCAGTCTTGATTTTATACCAGTTTTTCCCATACTTGGAACGAGCACTGTGTTTAGAATGTGCTGCAGGTTAATGTGCAACTGTATCTAAAACGTGCATCCATATTCATGTCCATGTACATACTAGATTTCAAGGTCCATACCAGTATCCATGCGTGATCATGTGAGACTCGTGTCCTTAACAACTTATCATGCCGTGAAAAATGTGCTTGAGTGTCATGGTCAACTTTCATTAGGGTTATCCCTTAGATTCCGATATCAATACACCGAATTCCACCAAAGTCACTCATATAACTAAGGATCACAAATTCAAGGTTTTGATATCATCTTCCAAGTATTTACCCTTTTGAAATTCTACCATGCATCATAATGCATAATTACTTATAATTTACATCTCAATAATATAACAATAATACTTATAATATACTATCACAATCAATTCATATAAACATGGTTATCAACATTAAAGTATATCCATTGGTATAACCATTATTCTAAAATTGTAGTTCCATAACCTTAATTCTATCGTCATAAGTCTATAATCCAAATTCGATAATCATCATTCAATTTTCATATAATAATTACCGTGTTCATTATTAATCAAAAAATCATAAAAAAATAATATATCATTTTATTCTTCCAATATCAATAACAAATCATGAATCACATCCCCTTTATTTTTTTTTATCATGAAAGATCATTATCCATCATGAAAGATCAAGTCATATTATTTAACAAAGCATGAGAATAACATACAAGCATATCTAGATCTTATACTTATCATAGCATCATTAAAAATACAGTACATGGTACATTCCTTGATCGTTTCCCTAAGACCTTTCGCTTTACAATGACCTTGGAGTGATCTTCAAGCTCTCCTCTAATGAGAATTCCTTGAGAAACCCTAGGTTTTTCTTTTCTTTTTCTTTCTAATAAGTTTTAGAATGATAGAATACCTAAAATCCATGAGTTAAGATCTTTATATAGGCAATAGTAGAGTTGGAAAGTGATTAAAATTGCTAAAAACACTATTCACGAAATACTATTCATCCTATTTACAGTTTTACCACTAAACTTTGAATAATTCTATAGTGCTCAATTATTATCGGATTAACCTGAAATTTGAGAACCACAGCTACTTTAGGTCATATATAATCTATCTAAAAATTTTCATTAATTTTGAATTAAGGGAAATGACCAAAATCCCCTCTTATGATATAGGCAATTTTGCTCATTTTGACCATTTTCTTTGCTTTAAACCTTAACCCTTGATCATGCAATACTTATAACTTTAGTTAAAACTTTATATTGACATATTTAGACATAGTTAATCATCAATTAAATATTCTTGAGCATCAATTAACATTAATTGCAATGTTTTAATCAAAATCTCCATATTTTCATTCAATGTGTACTAGTTTCAAGAAAAACAAGTTTTGGGTCTCTACATCCTCCCCTCCTTATTAGAATTTCGTCCTCGAAATTAAGAACTTGCATAAACCAGATTACATGAAAAGGTGAGGATATTTTTCTCTAATTTCATCTTCTCTTGCCCAAGTGGCTTCCTCAACAGAATGATTTTGTCATTGAAGAAGAACCAATGGTATAATCTTCGTGCGAAGAACTTGGTCCTTTCGATTCAGAATTTAGTCGGTTGCACAACTAGACTCAAATCCTCTCGAATCTTTAATAGTTCAAGATCAATCACATGAGATGGATATGGAATGTATTCCTCAACATGAAAATATAAAACACATTATGGACAGCCGTCATGTGAGGAGATAAAACAACCCTATAAGCGACTTCTCCTACCCTTGTGATGATTTCAAAGGGGCCCACATATCTTGGATTGAGTTTTCCCCTTTTGTCAAATCTCATCACTCCTTTGGAGAGATTTTTACAAATACTTGGTCCCCAACTTGAAATTTCAAATCCCTTCTGCGAGTATCAGCATAACTCTTTTGCCGACTTTGTGCAGTCTTCAACTTATCCATGATCAATTGAATCCTGCTTGATGTTTGTTCAATGAGTTTAGGACCCAATATATTCCTTTCACCTACTTCATCCCAACATAGAGGTGAACGACAACTTCTATTATAAAGTGCCACAAATGGTGTAATTCTGATGCTCGTATGGTAGCTGTTGTTGTAAGCAAACTCTACTAATGGCAAATGATCTTCCCAACTGCCTTGGAAATCCAACATACATGCTCGTAGTATATCTTCAATAATCTGATTCACCATCTCAGTTAGCCCATCAGTTTGAGGATGAAAGACTGTGCTGAAATCCAATCGAGAACCCATAACTTGCTGAAAACTTTTCCAGAATCTCGAGGTGAATCTTGTATCTCTATCTGAAACATGGCTAATAGATACTCCATGCAAACGAACCACTTCCTTGATGTATAATTCTGCCAGCTTGTTTGAATTGAAGGTAGTGTGATATGGAAGAAAGTGAGCGGACTTGGTTAATCAGTCAACTATAACCCATATAGCATCAGAGTTCTTTGGTGTTATTGGCAACCCTACTATAAAGTCCACTGTTGCCCAAGTATTGACCCTAGAGGGGGGGGGGGGGATTTGGGTCTTGGTTAACTAAAAATCTAATTATTCCTTTTTATGATGAGTTAAAATTAACAAGGGAATGCAACTTAGCAATTCTAAATATAAGCAATAAAGAGAGTAGGGTAGAGAATTAGAGAATGTAAACACCAAGATGTATTTCTCGAGGTTTAGAAACCTACCTATGTCCCCGCCTTTTAGCTTCCCGCTTTAAGGATTCACCATGATTTTACTCGTACAGACTTCTTCCTAGGTGAAGCCCAAACCTTTTATAATCTCTCTTATAGGTCGAGACCAAACCTTTACAATTCTCTTCTAGGTCGAGATCAAACTTTTATAATCCCTCTTCCAGGTCAGGATAGAACCTTCACTTGTAAGAACACAACTCTCTCTTGACTTCTTTGAAGTTACAGCTTCAGTTGCAAGAATCTACCGATTCTTGACTTTTCTTTACGAATGGAGATTTTGATTTACAATTCAAAATAAAGCTCGTGATATATGCTAGATAAGAGTTGAATAACACTCTAATGAAATATCTCAAAGAAATTAGTTGAATGACTCAAGATGAGATTTTTGGGGATTTCTAATGTGTGATCGATGTAGAAATCAATGTGAGTGTTAGAGTAGATGATAAGAGTTCTTTCAATGATCAATTGTTGTATTTGGTTCATTTATAAACTCATTTTATAGCTCTTCATCTAATATAGCCGTCGGTGAAACATTAAATGTGAAAAAGGCAGTTGAAAACTAACCGTTTCAGCGTTTCCAAATCTTCGCATGATTTCGTCTACGAAATTGGGTTTCCCAATTCATTTTGTCGCCTAGATAAAAAATAGTGAAGATAGTGAGTTTACTGTCCCCATTTTGTCGCCGAATTCAAAACTCCCATGTGAATTCGTTGACGAAATCAGAGTAAAAACTCTGATTTCACACATGATAAAGACCTTAATGATGAGAATGAATTTCTAGGTCTTTTGGCTTTCCTTTAGCATGAATTTTATGATTTTATAGGGCCTTAGAATGATGTCCAATAAAGTCTTAGGCTACTATGGTCAATCTAAGTATCTGAGCATTCAACTAATCATACTTTGAGGATTTTGTGAGCGCGGAATTTCTTCATTCACAAAGGTTGGTTGAATTGTCTGTGTATCCTCACGGGTGTGAAAGGGTTTTTTAGAGTGCCACTTATTCATTCAGAAGGGATAAGTCCCCCGGGTTTGGATAAGGTCTTGGTCTGCGAGTGAGATCAGGGTAAGGGGTTCAGTTAAGTCCGGGGAAGGTGTTAGGCATCCTAAGGCTTCCATTTTTTAACGGTTCCGTACTCCCCGGGTTTAAGCCAATTTAAAGTTAATCTTGATTAGAATGCCAAAGTGTTTAAGTTAACACTAATCCAAGAAAGGAAAAGCTAATCAGGGTGGACCTGTGTTGGGCTGCCTACGTACTCACAGGGTGAGACAGACCGAGCGTAGTTCTGGCACGTGAGCCTGTGTCGAGGCTAGGGGCATGTGTGTGTGCACCAAGGGTGGCTAACATGGACTAGTCCTGTAGACTAGGGTGTGGTTGACCAAGGAGGGTCAATTGCAAGGTATTCAAGCCCGGTAGGCTTAGGGGGTAGTCCGGTAGACTAGGATGGAGTCCGGCCTACGTTAGGGTTGCTAACTGGGGTTAGGCCGAACTAACTATGGTTAGGGTTGCTAACCACAGTTAAGGGGATGTGGTGAGTAGCCCGGTAGGCTAAGGGGAGGCCTGGTAGGTTGAGGTAAGTCCTGTAGACTTGGTTTTTAGGCCCGGTAGGCCATAAACTGAAGTTAACTACGATTAGGGTTGCTAACCGCAGTTAAGGGGGGTCTAACTGTGGTTAGGGTTGCTAACCAGGGTTAGGGAGAGGGCTAAAGTCAGTATTATGGTCCAATTAATTTTAGAAATTTCTGTTTAATTTCCCAAAGTTGGTAGGGTTAAGGGGTGCTTAACCGTGGTTAAATGTTAGCCAGAGGTGGATTTAGCCACGGTTAAGGGTCTGGTACAGTCTGAGGTGGGTCCAGGGGGCTAGGCAGAGCCTAAAGTGGCCTCCTACCAGGCCTGGGCCCCTGCGAAAGCCCAGAATTAAAACAATTAATGTCGGTAATTAGATTACCGACATTAATAACAGTGTTTTTAGGCTGTGCTTTTGCCACTGTTAACTAGGGTTAAGATATAACCCGAAGTGAACCAAGGGTAGGGGAGTGTAGAGGGGAGTCCTCGGAAGCTTTTGAGTCCGGTGTGGGCCCCAAGGGATGCCTGATGTGGGCCCCACAAGGCTGCAAAGCCACTGTGATAGAAAGTTCACATTAGCGGTAGTTATTCTACCGCCAATCTGAAAAAAAGCTAAAAACAGAATGTCGGTAGACATTTCAGCGACATTCTAGAAATAGTGAAAAGAGGAATGGCGATACTGAGTTTACCGCCATTCCTGGATTTCTCCGAAATCGGGTTTGTGCTCACTAGGACTGTGCACAGAGATGTCCAGGGGTTCCCTCATGATCTGAGGGACCCCCAGAGGGCCCGTGAAGGATTTGTCATACCTCATGGAGGTGCTATACCCATAGGGGTTCACCACACCTGTGGTTTAGGTGGATGAACACCCTGTGAGGGTTTGTCTACAAACTAACACCATAGGAAAAGCAAATAAACCCCCTTCACATGGATGATAAACAAAATAAAAGGGGGTAGGGAGTCCCCTACCCGAGTACTCTGTTTTCCTGAAAAGGAATGGTGGTCTATGCGTGAGGTGGTGGTGCACTGAGGTGGTGCTGCAGTGACTGGGAACCTTAGGATAGGCCAATAGAGGTCCTGGGATGAGGTACAGGACGCTGAAGAGGTTGTAGGATAAGGTTTCCGAGTAGGGATTCCCCTTGGCAATTTTTGCAGACCGTTTAAACCGTAGGGGTGGTTTGGTTTTATAGGGAAAGATCTAAGGACCTAAAGGGGATTAAGGAGAAGGGGGAAGAAGGCATTGGACCAAGGGGAGGTCGACTAAAAGGCCGGACGGGAGAGATCGAGGTGAGGGTTGAGTGTGCAGGGGTGTTCACAGACTGAAACTCGGGACTTGCATATTGTCGGTAGAAGGTCTATCGACAATATGAAAATAGGCTTTTCTTATAATGTCGGTAGATCTTCTACCGACATTCTGAGTTTTGCCTGAAATGGGCCTGGGCCCTACATGCATGGGTTTGGGGCTTATGTTTAAGGTTTTTTGGGGCCTTAAGTGCCCAAACTAGGGGTCAGGCCCTATAGGCCAAGGGTTTTAGGGTTTAAGCCCTAAGGACTCTAAGGTTATGCTAGGGTCACCTAAGGCTAGGATTTTGTAGGGTTTGACTTAGGGTGAGTCCTAAGGTTTTAATTGGGGTAAAACTAGGGATAGGTCCTAGGGTTTTAACTAGGGTTGAGTCTAGGGTTTACCTAGGGTTTAGGTAGGATTTAGCTGGGGTTTACCTAGGGTTAGGGTTTTGGTTCTAGGGTTTTCTAGGGTTTGACTTAGGGTGAGTCCTAAGGCTAACTAAAGGCTTACCTAGGGTGGATGGGACTTGGAAGGGGGTAACTATAGTTAAAAGGTTTTAACTATAGTTAGATGGGGCGTAAAAATTGGGTGCTTACAGCTGCCCCTCTTTGCTGGAGAATGCCAAAGTTAGCGATTTGAACGGCAAAGACTGGAATCATCCTATTTTTACACCAAGCTCGGATAACAGGGATGCAGAATGATGACATGTATGCATGCAATGCAAATGGTGAGTGCAATGTAGTGGCATTGCCATTGCTGGGGAGAGCGAGTAATTCAAACTACTCACTGGGGAGTGATGGATGCAGGGATGGCATAGCCCAGAGGCGTCGGCCGGAGGGATTTGATCGAGTTTGATCGAAAAGATACACAGGATGTCGAAGGGGTGACATGCGGGTTGAGTACGCTGTAAAGGTACACACGAGATGTCGAGGACACATGGGGTGTTGAAAGAGAGGACATGCCGGTGGTATATGCTGTAAAGGTATACACGGGATGTCGAGGACACACGGGGTGTCGAAAGAGGAGGACATGCTGGTGGTATACACTGTAAAGTTATACATGGGATTTCGAGGACACATGGGGGTGTCGAAAAAGGAGGACATGTAGGTGGTATACACTGTAATGGTATACACGGGATGTCGAGGACACACGGGGGTGTCGAAAGAGGAGGACATGCATGTGGTATACACTGTAAAGGTATACACGGGATGTTGAGGACGCACGGGGTGTCGAAGGAAGTGCGGCATGTCCAAGAGGCGCTAGCTGGATGATTGAAATGACCGAAAGGCGCTGGATTTCGATCAAAGATGATGTTGAGGAGTTTGGTCACACAGGGTGTGGTGCTATGCAGGGGCGTCATGCAGGGGACAAAGGCAAGGATGCTCTCCCATGACTCTGCTGATTGTGACTTGCGTGGATGCATGGTGTCGGCTTCTTTTGCTTTGTTCTGCTGGGGCTGCTTAGTGCAGGCTGGTATGATCTGGTCAGGATACCAAAGAGGAGCTGATTTTGAAAACATTTTATAAAGGGTTTTGGACCTTTGTAAATTGTTTTTGATTTCAACAGAAAGAATGTTCAACTAGCTATCAGTTTTGCCAGGAAAGTGCCTTAGTCAGGGCTTGGGGATCATGTATTCTGCCTTTCGCTCTTTGAGAGTGGAGTATGACCCAAAAGAGGTTTTGTCACCGCTGGGGAAGTTCGTAGATAGACCTGTTTGTCTTGTCATTACTGGAGATTAGACTCTGACTGGGGAGAAACTTGCTGGGGAGCAAATTGGATGCCTTTGCTTGGGGATCCGTAGGAGAATGTAATACCGTTGTAGACTGCTACTGGGGATCTGCTAGGGGACATGACACTGTCGTAGATAACTGCTAGAGATCTGAACTCTGCTGGAGACTAGTGTCAGGGAAGCTGCTCTTTCATGCCATCTGCTGGGGACTGTTGTAGGGGATTTATCTGGCTAGAACGATTACTGCCGGATTCTATTGCCAAACTGCTCTTTAACTTTTTCTCAATTTTTTACCCTTGGAATGACCAAGTTATGGGGTTCGCATAATTTTTACGCGATGAGGCCGTTGCCGGTTTTCCTCATGCTTGCGAAGTTGATTGATTTTTGTCCCTTTTTTACCCCTAGTCACAAGACTAGGACTGGGGATCACGTGATTTTTGTGTAATGAGGCCGTTGCTGATTTTAACTCATGCCCGCGACTTACTGGGGAAGCTTTGTTCGTGTTGGGGAAAATAGGTTTTCCCCTGTCATTGCCCTGAATGGCGCTCCTCTGGGGATTTGAGGATGATATTTCCGCTAAGGACACAGATGTGATACTGCGCCTGCACTCGTAATTCCTAAGGGATCAAGAAGGACTTAGAGTAGGATGAAATGTAGGCTGAGGGACCGATGTTTGGGGACACCCTGAGATTTCTCCTGTTTGTTGTTGATTTGCACTCCCTTGGAGGTTTTGGTTTTGATATAATTGATTTCCACTCTCCGGAGAGGTTGTCTCTATCCAAGGATTGTTTTTTAGGAGAGATTGTCTCTGAAAGGCTCTTCTATTGGATAAAGAGTTCGGAGAGATTGCCTCTGTGGGGAGTCTCTGACTGTTGAAATGTTTCGACTTCTATTTTGGGTTTTCTTTTGATAGAAATTTTGTCCAATTGAGAATCGATTCATCTGGGAAGTCGGGAGAGTTTGTCTCTGCTTAGGGAGTGAGGGACTCTGTTTGGGGAGAGTCGGGGAGTGGACACCCCTTTTGTGACTGCTCCTGATTTGACAGGTTGCCTACGTACCTTTTGTAGGATCAAGTCATGATGTAGTTTCCGGGCCAATACCGCAAAGGGCGAGGGAGGGTGTCCCTGAATAAGTGTAATGAAAGAAGGTCTGTCAGGCTCGAGAGGCTAACTAGAAAATTTTATTTGATTTGTAAACGAGTTACAGGAAAGAGGGATGAAAAGTGTGCCAAGGATGACTTCTTGTTATTTCCCGGAGAAACTACAGGTGCAAAGCACCTATCAGATTTAGACCCTAAGCGTAGTATCTTTCGACTTTGTCCAAGTTGACGGGCTCTCGGAGGTTTTCGTCATCCATACGTCCGAGTTGAAGGGCACCACCTGAGAATTTATCTCGGACGACGTATGGGCCTTCATAGTTGGGAGTGAACTTGTCCCTTGGGTCAGGACGGTTTGGCAGCATTTTCCGGAGAACCAGGTCAATGCCCCAAACTGAGAATGGCCAAGGAGCAGTGAGATTGTGCAGCCTGTTTGGCGGTGCATTTACCCTATCGGCATAAATTTGGCATTGGTGGTACTTCTGTACATGCTTGCAACAGTCTGATTCTATGGTAGACCAATAGTAGCCTAGTCTGAGTATCTTTTTAGACAACATCTATCCGTTCATGTGCGGGCCTTCTTCGACTACCTGTGCTGCTTCACTGGTATCAAGGTATCTGAACCAAAGTAAGTTCGGCGACCTTTTGTACAAGATGCCCCCGGATAGGACGAACTGGATGGCCAGTCTTCTGATTGCCTGGCGGTCTGTTTTGGTAGCATCGAGTTGAAAGGTCCCGTCCTCGAGATACTGCTTGATGTCTGCATACCAAGGCTTATTGTCCGATACTTCCTCGATCTGGAGGCAGTAGGCAGGCTGATCCTGTTGCTGAATTTCGATTGGCCAGAGCATGATGTTTGTAGGGATCCGTACCATAGAAGCAAGAGTGGCCAGTGCGTCGGCGAATCTGTTCTGGTTCCTGGACTGGTGGCTGAAGCTGATTCTTCTGAATTGACTGATTAGCAGATTAAGGTAGGCCAAGAACGGGACTAGCCTTACTTCTCGGATGGCCCAAGATTCATTCGCCTGACAGATTACCAAAGATGAGTCACCGTAGACGTCTACCTCTTTAATCTCGATGTTCAGGGCTTCTTTCAGTTCGGCTATGCACGTCTAGTATTCTGCCTCATTGTTGGAGCATCTGAACTTCAACTTGACTGAGATAGGGAGGTGTGCTCCCTTAGGTGAGATCAGGACTGCTCCTGCCCCATGCCCATGGCTGTTGGCAACCCCGTCAAAGTACAACTCCCAGCCGGAGTACTCTTGTTTGTCCGCTTCTGCGTACAAGTTGGCTTCGTCTAGAAACCGATCATGTACAGACACATACTCCTGTGCTGGACTGTGAGCAAGGTGATCTGCTATCGCCTACCCCTTGATTGACTTCTGTGTCATGTACGTGATGTCGAATTCAGACAACATCATGAGCCATCGGGCAGTTCTTTCAGTGGTGGCTGGCTTTTCTAGCAAGTACTTGAGTGGGTCCATCCGGGAGATCAGAATTACCGGGTAGGAAAGTAGATAGTGCCGAAGGCGCTGAGTAGCGCAGACCAGTGCTAGACAAGTTTTCTCAAGAGGGCTATACCGCTCTTCATACTCAAGTAGATGCTTACTGATGTAGTAGATGACTTGTTCTGTTCTGCCTATCTCATCATGTTGTGCAAGGATACACCCCATGGAGGTTTCTTGTATAGAGATATAGAGTAACAGTGGCCGTCCTGGTGTAGGAGGCACAAGTATTGGAGGATTCAAGAGATACTGCTTTATTCTGTCAAAGGCTTCTTGGCATTCTGCTGTCCAGACTGTCGGTGTGTTCTTCCGGAGAAGTTTGAAGATTAGCTCGCATATTGGAATGAGCTGCGAAATGAATTTATTGATGTACTAAATTCTACCTAGGAAACCATGGATCTCCTTTTCAGTTTGGGGTGCTAGCATTTCGATGATAGCTCTGGCTTTAGCTTGATCGATCTCAATGCCTCTCTTGTTGACTATGAAGCTAAGGAATTTTTCTGATGAGACTCCAAAGACACACTTGGCTTGATTCAGTCTCAAGCCGTACTCTCGGAGTCTGTCGTAGAGTCTCTTCAGGTCTTCCGGATGCTGCGTAGCTGTAGGAGACTTGACGATCATGTCATCCACATAAATTTCAGTGGACTTGTGGATCATGTCATGGAACAAGGCTGTCATGGCCCTCTGGTAGGTGGCCCCTGCGTTCTTCAGTCCGAAGGGCATGACCTTGTAGCAGAATGTACCCCAAGGTGTGATAAAGGAGGTTTTCTCCATGTCTTCTTCTGCCATCCTGATCTGGTTGTATCTGGGGAAACCATCCATAAATGAGAGTCTCATGCCCAGCAGTATTGTCGACCAGAATGTCAATGTGCGGGAGAGGAAAGTTGTCTTTGGGGTTTGCCCTGTGCATATTTCTGTAGTCAATACACATTTGGACTTTACCGTCCTTTTTGGGTACCGACACGATGCTTACTAACCACTCAGCGTAGGTTACAACTACCAGGAAGCCTGCGCTGATCTGCTTCTAAACTTCTTCCTTGACCTTCTGTGACAATTCAGGCCTCATCCGCCTCAGTTTCTGCTTTACTGGTTTGACGTTAGGGTTCAGGGGCAGTCTGTGTACTACCAATACTGGATCTAAGCCTGACATGTCTGCATATAACTAGGTGAAGACATCACTGTAGCTTCTCAGGAAACTGATCATATTTGCTCTCTGTTGCGGGTTCACGCTCGTGCCGATCTTGACTAACCGGGGGTTTCTGCAGATCCCAGATTGACTGTTTCAGTATCTTCCCTGTTAGACTGTAGAAGTCCTTCGCTGTGCTCAAGGAGGTCCAGAATTTCCTGAGGCGGTTTCTCTTCCTGTTCTGAGTCATACTCTACTTCGAAGAGTTCAAGGAGGGTTTGAGGGGTAGCCCTGTCAGAGGTAATTTCTTGGCAAATCAATTAGCTTCAGTTTAGCATGCTTTAATGATGATGATTTTGTTGGCTTTAGGACACTAGGCCTTCCAGGGGAAGAGTTCATTTGATTTCGTCATCAGCAGATATGAAATGTTTTTTTGAAAACATGATTTTTGAGTCGAAACAATCTGATTTTAATTTAAATGATGACTTGTTACAAAAAGACTCAAACCAAAAAAGACCGATAGTAGCCTGACTTTTGGATTTTACAAATGGGAGCAAAAGAGATATAGATGAAGGAGAAGGGTGATGCTTGGTCACTGCTGTCTCAGACCAATCTGTCATGCACTGTGCTTGCCCCAATCCTGGCTAGCCTTGATAGTGAGAGCCTCAGTCCACCAACGGATCAGTGGCTGGCGACTGGATGACGCTTCGGCACTGTTGGAGAGGGTGCAGACCTAATCTCCCACTGGATATTCTGCTTCAGTAGCATCTTCGATAGTCAGCTCATCGAACATCTGGGCCATGGTGAATACTTCTGGATCTGGAATCCCTGAAGACTTGTCACTGGGCTGGGATGTTAAGGCAACGGGTGCAATAGAGGTTTCTAGGTAGGTTTCGAAGATTTCCATGGGGAAGGTTACAGAGATGTGTGGTCTGGGCTCAGGTTTCGCCGACTGTCTGCTCCTCTTAGTCAATTTTGAGAGATAATCCTCGTATCTGGGCTTGTATCCTAAGCCATAGGGAGGTGTATAGCGAGGGGGTGTGTATCTCTTCTTCATGCCCTGATTCCTGGTACCGAGACCATTTCCGGGTTGGTAGTTCATTCTGGCCATCATTCTGACAAATGGTGGCACTGTCCGCTTGCTTTGCTGTTCTACGTGGGCGATAGAACTAACTTGCTCGAACTGGAATGTCATGAAGGCGGTGCCTTGCCCAACTCTTGGATGTCTCCAAAGGAACTTGCCAATTCTTCAGAACGAATGACAACTAGACGGTCATCTTGGATGAATTTGATTCTTTGGTGCAGAGAGGAGGGAATGGCTCCGGCCGCATGGATCCATGGCCTCCCTAGGAGCAGAGTGAAAGAGGTTAGCACGTTCACAACCTGGAAGTTTGTTGAGAATTGAGCTGGTCCGACCCCGATGGTAAGATCGATGTCACCTAGGTTCTGCCTGGTGGTGTTATCGAAAGCCCTGATGGTCATGGGTCTCTTCTTCACTTGACTGAGGCTCAGGCCAAGGTTCTGTAGCATGAAAAGTATGTAGACATTCAGCCCGGAGCCATTGTCGATGAGCACTGATGATAGTGTTCGGTCCATGCACTGTACTGCAATGTACAAAGCTCGGGTGTGGTCCCTGTCACTGTCCGGTATCTCCTCTTCAGTGAAGGAGATGACTTTGGGTTCGAGGATTTACCCTACCATTTGCCCTAGTTTCTTGGGCGTCATGTCTGGTGTTACATGGGCATTGCCGAATACTCGGAGCAGTTGCCTCTTGTGATGCTCTGAAGTGAGAAGAAGACCCAAGATGGATATCTGTGCTGGGACCTTGCTCAGTTGCTGAGTGATATTGAACTCTTTTGCTTTTTATAGGATTTTCAATAAAATTGCTGAATCAGCTGCTTCCTTCTGCGGGTCTGACACCTCTGCTTTCTCTTTCTCTTTCTCTGTACTCTTCACCTTTGCCGGTTCAATTACAAGAAGTTGATATACCCGGTCAGATCGGGTTAAGTTGGCAATGCTCTCGCTCTCAAGGATGAGAGAGCGGGGAGCGGGTACTCGGTTGAGGTTGAAGGGAGGCTTTAGGATGTAAGAGATTTGGACAGGGCCTAAAAAGGTTGGGGCTTGAGCCGGAGCTGTGGGCCATTTTGCAGGGCAAGGAATTGTGTAGATGATCTGTTCGGGGACAGGTATCTGGGTTGGAGACTGAATAGTCTGTATGTTTGACTGGGGGAAGGGGATTATGACAGGTGATCGATAAGAGGGCCTGATGATGCCGTCATTCACTGCGGGTGTGCTGGGTCCTGGCTGCCCTGCCCCGGGCTCTTCCTACTAAATAAAGTTGACTTGATTGTTATGTGGGGGCAGTGGCACCTGATTGATGTTGGTGTTGCTGGGAGCCAGCTCAATCCTTCTGTCAGGCCTATGCAATAGCCTGTAGCATGGCCTGGGCCTCTGTGAAAGGCGCAGTGATGATCGACATTGTAATTCTTGCTCTGTTTATCTGGAGGCAAGAGAGGTATAGGACCTCTCAACTTGAGAAAGTCCTACTTGGTGAGGAATTCCAACAACTGGCTGAGTATGTATGGAAGGGGGGTAAAGTTTCTGGGAGGACGGTCTTGCCCCTAGGCTGGTCGGGCTGGCTGGATATTCCTGATAACTGACTGTTGCTGAGCTGCTGGAGCTAGTAGTCAGATGGGTGCTATAGAAACAACCATATGTACATCTTCCTTTTTTCTGTGGTCCCTGGGACCGATGTTTCTGCTGGACGAGACTGTCGCCTTGGGGGGATCAAGTCCTAGACTGAAATGAATGACCCCGCTTTTGATAGCAGTCTCGATACGGGCACTTGTCTTGACAATGGTGCCGAAGTCCACCACTGGTAAGGCCACCATGAGTGTAGAGTAGGGCTGTTTTAGAGCGCCTATGAACATGCCTGCCATCTCTTCCTTAGGGATAGGAACGGGTGGCGTACTTCAGAAATGATTCATTGTTACGCTGGCTTAACTGCTCAAGCTAGCTTCTCTGAGGGCGGAGCTCCTTGTTAAAGTAGTACTGCTCCACGAAGCTATCCAAGACATCTTGTCAAGTCTTGACCTTCTGCTTGTCCACAGATATCCACCATGTAAGGGCTGCTCCCTTCAGACTCTTCTGGAAGTACGGGATGAGCAAGGGCTGGTTTCTGTTATGCTGAAGCATGTCCCCCAGGTATAACTGTAGATGTTAATTTGGACATCTCGAGCCGTCGTATTTGTCAAAGTCTGGGACCTTGAAACCTGTGGGAACAATATCCTCTGATGAGAAAGTTAAGTCTTCCAGTGATAGACTTGTACTGGTGGATGCACCCCTCATTCTTCTCATCTCTTCTTTTATCTGCTTGATCTCATCTTGTAAGGAAGGGGTAGGATCTGAGGATGAAGGCCGGTCCTGATTGACGTGTGAGGCCTTGGGCTGCTCTTCGTACTGGTCATACTCCTCTCCTCCGCCTGTCGCGGGTATGGGGTCAGGTATAATGAAGGGGGGAGGGCAAGGCTCAGATATAGGTTACTTGGCTGGTTCTTCGGTTGGGATTTAGGTGGAGGGTTCTTCGGTTCGGGTACCAATTAGAATCTTCAGGGATTCCAGAACACTGTCAAGCTTTGTCTCATGGCTGCTATGTCCCTGTCATGTGACTGTAGGATCTCACTGGTTCATTGGTGCTGATCTGCAGGTTCCGCCATCAACCCTGTATTGCTTTCTGATCGTGCTGTCTAAGAGCCTCTCTCTGATTGGACTATGTAAGGGAGTATCTCTGTAATTGGTACTTTCGTCAAGACTGCGTCTGCGATTGCTGCTTCTGCGAGAATCGCAGTCAAATAACGAATCACAGGTCGGCTCATGCAACTGAAAAAATGCAACGGCTAAACATGAATTATACATAATGACAAAAAGCAGATGCTAGAAAGAGGATTTTCATTGATGCATGAAGAGTGCAGTGAGTATAGGGATATTGTGACTCAACAAAAAAAGAAGAAAAGACTCGATCCTAGGCAGGCCCTTCAGGGATTGTAAAGTCAAGTGGCTGGGGCACACCCTTGAGATCCATGATCTGTTGTTGGAGGGATGTGACTTCAACCTCTATGTGTGTAAGTGTTTCTGTAGCGTTGAACATACGGTATCCAAATTGTTGGATACAGGAAGTCATCTTCACCTTTGCACTATCAAGCTGTTCTTGGTGGAAGTGAAGTTTGGCCCGGATGACGGCTATTTCCCTGGCGTCGCCTTTGCGTCTCCTATGAAGAGACTGGATTGTCTACTCCAATTGTTCAACCTGTTCTTTTACGATTTGGAGTTCACGATCTTGTTTTGCTTCCTGCTGCCTGAATGCACGCTGGGCTTTCCGTAGCCTTTTTCATTTCTGTCCAGGGAACCACCATTTCTGCTAGGTTTATGGTTCCTTGTGATGGAGCTGCGACTGTTGTGGGCAGTTCCCTGGGTGCAGGCATGCCGGGTAGAATGTCAGGATTATCTACCCACTGACGGTATGCTGAGTTGGTGGTGGTCTTGATGTAACCATGAAGTCCGATCATTGGTCTCGTTTGGAGCTGCGCCAAGCTGGCTGGAAGCATCGGGTGAGGTTGTCAGAGTGCACTGTGAAAGTGATCCAATCATTTTCCTGCTGGTCTATCACTAGGATACGCTGAGGGAGTCCAAATTGTCGGAGGACTCGGAGTGGTGTATAGACTGCGGAGCCTATTAGACCAGCAAGAATCATGCATCTTCTGCCGGTGATGACAACACGGGGTAACCTATTTAGTACAAGCCAATCGCATTGCCAAGCGATGCCTACAGTTTACCTCAGAAGATTACACTACTAGGGCATGTATGGATGCACAGTATACAATTAACCAAGAGATGTAAAATGATTAGTGTTGAGTTAATGCTTAGACATTTTAATCAAGATTAAGGTTTAGTGGCTTAACCCGAGTTCCTGGTTGAACCCTGAAAATGTCAGTCCCATAGCAGAGTCGCCAGAGCTGTGAGCGCGGAATTTCTTCACCTCACAAAGGTCCGGTTGAATTACCTGTGTACCCTCACGGGTGTGAAAGGGTTATTTTAGAGTCGCCACCTATTCATTTAGAAGGGATGAGTCCCCCGGGTTTGGATAAGGTCTTGGTCTGTGAGTGAGATCAGGGTAACGGGGTTCGATTAAGTCGGGGAAGGTGTTAGGCACCTCGAGGTTCTGTTTTTTAACGGTTTTCGTACTTCTCGGGTTTAAGCCATTTAAAGTTAATCTTGATTAGAATGCCGAAGTGTTAAGTTAACACTAATCTAGAAAGGAAAAGCTAACCAGGGACGGGCCTGTGTTGGGCTGCCTACGTACTCACAGGGTGAGATCAGACCGAGCGTAGTTCTGCCATGTGAGCCTGTCCCGAGGCTAGGGGCATGTGTGTGTGCACCAAGGGTGGCTAACATGGACTAGTCCTGTAGACTAGGGGTGTGGTTGACCGAGGAGGGTCAGTGCAAGGTATTCAAGCCCAGTAGGCTTAGGGAGTAGTCCGGTAGACTAGGATGGAGTCCGGCCCAGGTTAGGGTTGCTAACCGGGGTAGGCCGAATTAACTATGGTTAGGGTTGCTAACCACAGTTAAGGGGATGTGGTGAGTAACCCGGTAGGATAACGGGAAGGCTTGGTAGGCTGATGTAAGTCCTATAGACTTGGTTTTTAGGTCTGGTAGGCTATAAACCAAAGTTAACTACGATTAGGTTTGCTAATCGCAGTTAAGGGGGGTTTAACTATTGTTAGGGTTACTAACCAGGGTTAGGGAGAGGGCCAAAGTCAGTATTATGGTCCGATTGATTTTAGGAATTTTCTATTTAATTCCCAAAGTTCGTAGGGTTAAGGGTGCTTAACCACGATTAAATGTTAACCTGTGAGGTGGATTAACCACGGTTAGGGGTCTGGTACGTCTGAGGCAGGCCCAGGGGGCTAGGCAGTGCCTAAGTGGCCCTAAAGTGGCCTACTAGGCCTGGGCCCTTTTAAAAGCCCAGAATAAAAACGAAGTTAATGTCGGTAATTGGATTACCGACATTAATAACAGTTTTTTTAGGCTTGCTTTTGCCACTGTTACCTATAGGGTTAAGATATAACCCAACGTGAACCAAGGTAGGAGGACTGTATAGGGGACTCCTATGGAAGCTTTTGAGTCTGGGTGGGCCCCAGGGGATGCCTGGTGTGGGCCCCACAATGCTGCAAAGCCGCTGTGACAAAAGTTCACATTGCGGTAGTTTAATTCTACCGCCAATCTGAAAAAAAGTCAAAATAGAATGTCGGTAGACATTTCAGCGACATTCTAGAAAGTGGAAAGAGGAATGACAGTACTTGTTTACCGCCATTCTGGATTTTCTCCGAAATCGGGTTTGTACCACTGGGGCTGTGCATAGAGATGTCCAGGGGTTCCCTCATGATCTGAGGGACCCCCAGAGGGCCGTGAAGGATCTGCCTACCTCATGGAGGTGCTATACCCATAGGGGTTCACCACACCTATGGTTTAGGTGGATGAACACCCTGTGAGGGTTTGTCTACAAACTAACACCAAAGGAAAAAGCAAATAAACCCCCTGGAGATGACCAGGGGTTCACATGGATGATAAACAAAATAAAAGGGGGTAGGGAGTCCCCTACCCGAGTACTCTGTTTCCTGAAAAGGAATGGTGGTCTGTGCGTGAGGTGGTAGGTGCACTTCTGTGTGCTGCAATGACTAGGAACCTTAGGATAGGCCAACAGAGGTCCTGGGATTAGGAACAGGACGCTGAAGAGGTTGTAGATAAGGTTTCGGAGCAGGATTCTCCTTGGCAATTTTTTCAGACTGTTTAAAAAATCGTAGGGGTGGTTTGGTTTTATTGGGAAGATCTAAGGACCTAAGGGGATAAAGAGAGGGGGAAGAAGGCATTGGACCAAGGGGAGTCGACTAAAGGCCGGACGTGAGAGATCTAGGGTGAGGTTGATGTGCAGGGGTGTTCGCAGACTGAAACTCGGACTTGCATATGTCGTAGAAGGTCTACCGATAATAGGAAAACAGGCTTTTCCTTATAATGTCGATAGATCTTCTAACCGCCATTCTGAGTTTTTGCCTGAAAGGGGCATGGGGCCCTGCAAGCACGGGATATGGGGCTTATGTTTAAGGTTTTTTGGGTCATTAAGGGCCTAGAGTAGGGGATCCAGGCCTATGGCCAAGGGTTCTTAGGGTTTAAGCCCTTAAGGGCTCTAAGGTTATTCTAGGGTCCCTAAAGGCTAGGATTTTGTAGGGTTTTGACTTAGGGTGAGTCCTCAGGGTTAACTAGGTAAACAGGGAATAGGGTCCTAGGGTTTTAACTAGGGTTGAGTCTAGGGTTTTTAGGTAGGATTTTTAGCTGGGGTTTACCGAGGTTAGGGTGTTTGGGTTTCTAGGGTTTTCAGGGTTTGACTTAGGTGAGTCGTAAGGCAAACTAAAGGCTTTACCTAGGGTGGATGGGAACTTGGAAGGGGGTAACCATAGTTTACAAGTTTTAAACTATAAGTTAGATGGGGTGTAAAAAATTGGTGCTTCCAGACTTTTTTCCAATAAACCGATATACTCTGATAATAACTTTTATGATCCTTCTTGAGAGGTGGTTTCAACTTCGATCCGGATCTTTAGATTTGACTTTGACTGCAAGATCTTCTTTTCTCCCGTGTTTGAGAATCCTCTTGAACTTTGGATGTGTCTGCATCTTCAAACTTTTTACTAGATCCAATACCTTTAGTTGAACATTCTTTTTGGTGAATTGCTTACATTAGATCCACTTTGATTTGCCTTGAATGATTTCCATTCTTTATGCCTTGAGACTAACACATTGAGATTGTTTTCCCCCACTCCATTACTGGAATAGGAAGTGACTGAAGTAATCCTGCAGGTCTTTGGTGTTGCGACCCTTAACCATGTTGGTAAACCAATATTTAGACACATAAGTTTGCCACATCTCTCTCATCTTTCCCACCAGAAGGGCTTCTTCAAGTCTGGTCTCATCTTGTGCTTCTAGGATGAAAATACCTTGATTGTTGTCGCCTATTCTAATATTCCTCTCTAGTTCCTCTTGGCAAGAACATCATATTCTTCCATCACAGGCAAGAGCACCATCTCCAATCATCCTGACAGACTTTGTTGCTCTTTGCTAATCATCTTTGGTTGAAGAAGGTCCCAACGTTCTTCATTGGTGGCTTGGTAATCCTTGAAATCTTTGTCCAATAGATTTGCCTCACTTTTGGAAAGTCTTCTGACAATCTCTATCATAGATCATCATGCTAGCTAATAGTCAAGAAGACTTTTAGCTGTGTGCATCTGTCACTATATTGGCCTTCCCTGTATGGTACAATCTAGCAATCATAAAGGAGAAGGCAAGGCCCAGTGGACGACCA
>JABCRI010000969.1:0-29049 GCA_015143295.1 Tetracentron sinense
GAGCTTGCACCAGGCACAGCTCCTGTTTTCAGAGCTCCATATAGATGGCCCCTATTGACTCAAGGAGTGAGACTCAGTTGGAAGAATTGCAGGCTTGGCTTCATTCGACAAGTGTTCTCACCGTGGGGTTCCCCGGTGTTGTTTGTTAGAAGAAAGATGCTCGATGCGGATGTGTGTCGATTCCGACAACTTGCAACAAAGTCCCATAAAAGATAGGTATCCTTGCATAGGATTTGATTACTTTTTCGTCAGTTTGAATGCGCGAGATTTTTCTCGAGATAGATCTTCGATCGGGTTATCCAACAACAGTTTGAAGATCAAGGGCGGAAGAATGTTCCCAACGCTTTTCAGGACTCGATATGGGCACGTAACAGTTCTTGGTAATGCTTTTTTGGACCCCGAACGCGCCGGCAGCCTTTAGGATTTTGATGACCCCGGGTGTCCGGCCACACCTTGATAGGTGCGTGTATTTTATTTGTGGATGACATCTTGGTCTATTCCCAGACACGGGAAGATCACACACGCGACCTATGCCTTGCCTTGGAAATGCTAAGAGAGCACAAGCTATACGCCAAACTTAGCAAGTGTGAGTTTTGGTTAGAAGAGGTGGCATTCTTAGGCCACGTTGTTTCTGCAGAAGGTATATCGGTAGATCCAAAGAAGATCGAAGCAGTTATGAGTGGGCGGGCCCAAGAGTGTTACCGAGATACGCAGCTTTCTTGGATTGGCAGGCTACTATAGGAGATTCGTAGAGGGTTTCTCTAGCCTTGCAGCACCACTCACTTACCTGACAAGGAAGAGCGCCAAGTTTGTATGGAGTGATAAGTGCGAGATCAGTTTCTTGGAACTGAAGAAGAGGCTTACTACAGCCCCTGTCCTTACTGTGCCATCTGGACCTTATGGGTATGAGGTGTATAGTGATCCTCACACGTTGGACTTGGGTGTGTACTCATGCAGCATAAGAAAGTCATTGCCTATGCATCAAGGCAATTGAAGGAGCATGAGAAGAATTATCCCACGCACCGACTTGGAGCTTGCGGCGGTCGTGTTTGCACTTAAGATTTGGCGTCATTACCTTTATGGGGTGGAGTTCTATGTGTTCACTGATCACAAGAGTCTCAAGTATCTCTTTTCCCAAAGGAGCTGAATCTAAGGCAACGGCTTTGGATGGAATTTTTGAAAGACTATGATTGTACCATTCAATACCACCCGGGTAAAGCAAATGTAGTGGCAGATGCTTTGAGTAGAGAACCTCAAGGGTTGTTAGCACATATGTTGGTTCAAGAATGGAAGCTACTAGAAGATTGGCAAATCTGGACATCAGTGTGAATGACTCTGTCCGTGGTCCTACCTTGGCAAATGTTACGGTTCGGCCGTACATTATAGATTTGATCCAAGAATATCAAGCCATGGATGCTGAATTGTTGGCTTATCGGGACAAGGAAGTTGCTAAGGGTAGTGAGGACTTCTCTCTCACTAGTCGGGGTGCTATCACCTTCAAGGGAAGACTGTGCGTCCCAGCCAATGCAGATCTTCGAAGAGAAATTTTGGATGAAGCACACCGTTCGAAATACACAGTGCATCCAGGGGGTACAAAGATGTACCGGAACCTCAAGAGTCACTTTTGGTGGCGGAATATGAAGAGGGAGGTTGCGGAATATGTGGCACGGTGCTTAGTGTGCCAACAGGTGAAAGCAGAACACATGCGACCCGCCGGTCTATTGCATTCCCTTCCTATTCCCGAGTGGAAATGGGAGAACATATCCATGGATTTCATAGTTGGCTTGCCAAAGACGGCAAGGGGCTCAGATGCGATATGGGTAGTAGTGGATCGTTTGACAAAGTCCGCTCATTTCTTACCCTACCGTACTACCTTCAACTCTAGTCAGTTGGCTGCACTATACATCAAGGAAGTAGTTAGACTACATGGGGTGCCAGTCAGTATTGTGTCAGATCGGATCCAAGATTCACGTCAAGATTTTGGAAAAGTTTCCAAGAGGCTATGGGTTCCCAACTTGATTTCAGCACCGCCTTTCATCCACAAACGGATGGACAAACCGAGAGAGTGAACCAAGTCATTGAAGACATGCTTCGAGCTTGTATGTTAGATTTCAGAGGCAGTTGGGAAGAGCACTTGCCTTTGGTTGAATTCGCTTATAATAACAGCTATCAGGCAAGTATTCAAATGGCACCATTTGAGGCCTTGTATGGGCGAAGTTGTAGGTCTCCTCTCTATTGGGATGAGGTAGGAGAAAGGAAAGTGCTTGGTCCGGAGTTGATTGAGCAAACTGCAAACACAGTTAGGATCATCCGGGATCGATTGAAAGCCGCTCAGGATCGCCAGAAAAGTTATGCGGACACACGCCGTAGGGACTTGGAATTTCAAGTAGGGGATCAAGTTTTTGTGAAAGTATCGCCTAGCAAAGGGATCATGAGATTTGGGAAGCGAGGCAAGCTCAGTCCTCGGTATGTTGGGCCTTTTGAGATTATCACGCGGGTTGGTGAAGTTGCTTATCGAGTAGCTCTTCCACCTCACATGGCTGCAGTTCATAACGTCTTCCATGTGTCCATGCTTCGGAAGTATCTTGCGGATCCTTCGCATGTCATAGACTTGGAACAGTTGGAGATTCGAGAGGACCTCACCTTGATTGAAAAGCCAGTCCAGATTTTAGATCGAAGGAATCAAGTGCTTCGCAACAAGACAATCCCTTTGGTTCTTGTGCAATGGCAACACCATGCTCGGGAAGAAGCTACATGGGAGCGTGAAGCCGAAATCAAAGCAAAGTACTCAGAATTACTTGAATGAGTTTCTGTGTGAAGTCTGTATATGACATGTAATGTTCTTTTTGATTTGTAATGCAAGTAGTGTCTGAATTTCGAGGACGAAATTTTTGTAAGGGGGGGAGGATGTAGAGCCCCAGATTTTTTCATGCTTAATGCATGACACTTTCGTTGTCATCTCGCCTTTTAAAGAGGTATAATTAATAAATAAGGAAGAAAAATAGAAATTTCGAAATGTCAGAAATGTTCCTTTTCGAAGTACGAGCCCAACGCAAGTTGAATCGTCAAAATCGGACGAACGAGTCAAAAGATATGGCTAAAATAGTCTGAACCTGTAGGCAAAACGTAGCTCGGAAGGCACTAAGGACGTAACTCAGTTAGGCGCTAAGGACGTAGCGCGGAAGGCACTAAGGTCGTGCTCAGACAACGTACTCTGATAACGTATACGTTGTGCATCCGTTGTACAGCTCACAACGGGTACGATGTACAGCACAACGAGTTGGCACTATTCACAGCACAACGAGTTGGCACTATTCATAGTACAACGAGTTGGCATTATTCACAGCACAACGAGTGGCACTATTCACAGCACAACGAGTTGGCACTATTCATAGTACAACGAGTTGGCACTATTCACAGCACAACGAGTGGCACTATTCACAGCACAACGAGTTGGCACTATTCACAGCACAACGAGTTGGCACTATTCACAGCACAACGAGTTGGCACTATTCATAGTACAACGAGTTGGCACTATTCACAGCACAACGAGTTGGCACTATTCATAGTACAACGAGTTGGCACTATTCACAGTACAACGAGTTGGCACTATTCACAGAAATCCCAATAAGGGTATTTCGGTCTTTTGGTCAGTTCACTCTTACCTTAAGAGTTTAATCTGAGCCTTTAGGGCATCATTCGACACTTAGAGAGTTTGAGAGAATAGAAGAAAGAGGAGAAGGCGATTCCAACCTAGGGTTTCCATTTGGGAGAGAAATCAAAGGGTTTGAAACCCTAGATCAACCTCCAGCCCGTTTTTCTTCAAGATCAAGGCACAAACCCGTGAGGAGCATCTCCTCAAACTAGGGCAGCAGCTACACAGTCGTTTGGAAAAGGGTTTCTTCCTCATTTCTTCAAGGTCGGTGCTTCTTACTACCCTCCTAGTTATAGTTCCTCTTTCCCCTTCTTTTCTCTTCATTTTCTTTCATTTACACATGTGCTATGAGATGGATAAATGGTAAATGGTGAATGGTGAATGGTGAATGGAGATGGAATGGGCGATTGGATGCCAATGGTTGTGTGTGATGAACAAATGGGGAAGGGCATTGTTCCAATAATGAATGTACATGTATGATTTGAGTAAAACCCATCTAGAAAAGCATGTTGTAGGGTAAATCCATAATGAACACACCATGTTTGATGAAATGCCAAGGTGAACACAGTGAGCTGAAAATCTGGAAATGCATGCCTAATAAATTATGAATATTGCTAGGGACTATGATAGTGTGTTTCCTGTTTTCCCATAATGCTATGAATACTACATTACTCAATCTTTGATGCTATATGTGTTGTGAAATTACCCAAAAGTCATCTTTAAATTTGAATGCAAGTATGTACACGGTTTCCACGAGCACGGCATGCATGGCATGATTTATCGAGGTTTTCAAGAACATGGTTAGAGGTGGGACATATCCTACGATATGTTTTACCTCGCTTTTCACAAGAAGACAAGAACCAACATTCCACGAGGGGTCTCCCCTCACTCACAAGTGCATATCATGAAGAAGGGTCTCCCTTCCCTCGCAAGTACATACATATCATAAAGAAGGGTCTCCCTTCCCTCGCAAGTGCATTGCATAAAGAAGGGTCTCCCTTCCCTCTCAAGGCATCTCACAAGGACACCTCACAAGGATATCTCACAAGTTACATGATCACAAGCAAGCACGCATGACATGCATGACATGACACGACATACAAGAATCAAGCAAGATAGACATGACAAGCTTTCAAGTACAAAAAGATATTTCAAGTCAAGTCAAGCACACGATGTTTCAAGAGGATTTATCGGTTTTCTACGAATTACAAGCATGATTATAAACTGCTTTACTTCCTTGTATGATGTGAATTGTTTCCGTTTGACATATATGAATTGCTCCTGATTATGTATTGCTATTTCTACGCTATAATTGTTGGTTAGTATTTAGTACCCGCTGAGTATTCCATGCTCAGCCGTACTTCTTATGTCGGCAGGTTCTGAGGGAGCTGCTGCCCCATTTGATGTTTGTGCTCCTGGTCCATGGGTGGAAGAGGAGTACGCCGAGGAGCCTTTGGAGGAACCTCCCGTAGAGGGTTATCAGTAGGTGGTGATTAGATTCTGAGTGGATTAGCTGTGGGTGAGATGAGAGTTAGATTTATGTATTTTGGCGGGCATGTCCACTCTTTCGTATGGATTACTTTTTGTATAAACTTGGATTTGTGTATGTATATACATAGAGGTTTGGTAGTCTTCCGCTGTGCTATGTTAGAGTATGTTTCCACTGTTTATATCCTCTATTGTATATGCTCTGTGGGTTTTGCAGGTTAGTTGTCAAGCAAGTCATGATTAGTCGTCCAAAGTTCACTCTAACTCCTAGGGTGGGTTTTGGGGCGCGACAATGACGATATAGGTTTAGGCCGTAGTATAATTAGGAAACATGGATTTCGACCGTCTCGGTGCCCAAATCGGGCATACGGCCTCGGATTCGATCGAAACCAATCCCAACAATTAGGATGTAATGAAATACGTACATTAGAAGAAACAGGATTGAAATCTAGCCCCCGGTTTAGAAATGGTGGGACGATGTAGCTTGAGGCCGTAGTATAGTTGTGAAACATGGATTCCGACCTTCTTGGCGCTCAAATCGGGCACACGGCCTCGGATTCGCTCGAAACCAACGCCAACATTTAGGATGTATTGAAATACACACATTAGAAGAAACGGGATCAAAATCTGACCCCCGGTTTGGAAATGGGGGTACGATGTAAGTTTAGGCTGTAGTATAGTTGTGAAACAAGGGTTTCGGACATCTCGACGGCCAAATCAGGCAAACGACCTCGAATTCGCTGGCAACTACCTTCAACACTTAGGATGTATTGAAATACACGAGTGAGACGAAATGGGATTAAAATCCGACCCCCGGTTTGGAAATAGTGGGACGATGTGGGTTTATGCAGTAGTGTAGTTGTGAAACATGAATTTCGGCAGTCTCGGTGCCCAAATCGGGCATACGGCATCGGATTCGCTCGAAACCAATCCTAGCACTTAGGATGAAATGAAGTACACGCATTACAATAAACTAGATCGAAATTTGGCCCCCGGTTTGGAAATGGTGGGCCGATGTACGTTTAGGCCGTAGAATAGTTGTGAAACATGGATTTCGGCCGTCTCGGTGCCCAAATCGGGCATACGGCCTTGGATTCGCTCGAAAAAAATCCCAACACTTAGGATGTAATGAAATACATGCATTGGAAGAAGCAAGATCGAAAACCGGCCTCCGGTTTGGAAATGGGAGGACGATGTAGGTTTAGGCCGTTGTATAATTGTGAAACAGGGATTTCGACCGTCTCGGTGCCCAAATCCGGCATACGGCCTCGGATTTGCTCAAAACCAAACTCAACACTTAGAGGCCGTCTCGGTGACCAAATCGGGCATACGGCCTCATAATCCCTCGATATGAACTACAACACTTAGGATGTATTTAAATACATATTTTAGAAGAAAAAGGATTGAAATCCGGCCCGTGTTTCGAAATGGTGGGACGATTTAGGTTTAGGCCGTAGTATAGTTGTGAAACATGGATTTTGTCCGTCTCGTTGCCCAAATCGGGCATAAGGCCTCAGATTCGCTCGAAACCAATCCCAACACTTAGGATGTAATGAAATACACGCATTAGAAGAAACGGGATAGAAATCCGGCCCCCGGTTTGGAAATGGTATGACGATATAGGTTTAGGCCGTAGTATAATTAGGAAACATGGATTTCGACCGTCTCGGTGCCCAAATCGGGCATACGGCCTCGGATTCGATCGAAACCAATCCCAACACTTAGGATGTAATGACATACACGCATTAGAAGAAACAGGATCGAAATCTGGCCCCTGGTTTGGAAATGGTGGACGATATAGGTTTAGGCTGTAGTATAGTTGTGAAACATGGATTTCGATCTTCTTGACGCCCAAATCGGGCTTACGGCATTGGATTCGCTCGAAACCAACACCAACACTTAGGATATATTGAAGTACAAACTTTAGAAGAAATGGGATCAAAATGGTGGGACGATGTATGTTCAGGCCATAGTATGGTCGTGAAAGAAGGATTTCGACCGTCTCGGTTCCCACATCGGGCATACGGCCTCAGATTCGCTCGAAACCAATCCCAACATTTAGGATGTAATGAAATACGTACATTAGAAGAAACAGGATTGAAATCTAGCCCCCGGTTTAGAAATGGTGGGACGATGTAGCTTGAGGCCGTAGTATAGTTGTGAAACATGGATTCCGACCTTCTTGGCGCTCAAATCGGGCCCACGGCCTCGGATTCGCTCGAAACCAACGCCAACATTTAGGATGTATTGAAATACACACATTAGAAGAAACGGGATCAAAATCTGACCCCCGGTTTGGAAATGGGGGTACGATGTAAGTTTAGGCTGTAGTATAGTTGTGAAACAAGGGTTTCGGACATCTCGACGGCCAAATCAGGCAAACGACCTCGAATTCGCTGGCAACTACCTTCAACACTTAGGATGTATTGAAATACACGAGTGAGACGAAATGGGATTAAAATCCGACCCCCGGTTTGGAAATAGTGGGACGATGTGGGTTTATGCAGTAGTGTAGTTGTGAAACATGAATTTCGGCAGTCTCGGTGCCCAAATCGGGCATACGGCATCGGATTCGCTCGAAACCAATCCTAGCACTTAGGATGAAATGAAGTACACGCATTACAATAAACTAGATCGAAATTTGGCCCCCGGTTTGGAAATGGTGGGCCGATGTACGTTTAGGCCGTAGAATAGTTGTGAAACATGGATTTCGGCCGTCTCGGTGCCCAAATCGGGCATACGGCCTTGGATTCGCTCGAAAAAAATCCCAACACTTAGGATGTAATGAAATACATGCATTGGAAGAAGCAAGATCGAAAACCGGCCTCCGGTTTGGAAATGGGAGGACGATGTAGGTTTAGGCCGTTGTATAATTGTGAAACAGGGATTTCGACCGTCTCGGTGCCCAAATCCGGCATACGGCCTCGGATTTGCTCAAAACCAAACTCAACACTTAGAGGCCGTCTCGGTGACCAAATCGGGCATACGGCCTCATAATCCCTCGATATGAACTACAACACTTAGGATGTATTTAAATACATATTTTAGAAGAAAAAGGATTGAAATCCGGCCCGTGTTTCGAAATGGTGGGACGATTTAGGTTTAGGCCGTAGTATAGTTGTGAAACATGGATTTTGTCCGTCTCGTTGCCCAAATCGGGCATAAGGCCTCAGATTCGCTCGAAACCAATCCCAACACTTAGGATGTAATGAAATACACGCATTAGAAGAAACGGGATAGAAATCCGGCCCCCGGTTTGGAAATGGTATGACGATATAGGTTTAGGCCGTAGTATAATTAGGAAACATGGATTTCGACCGTCTCGGTGCCCAAATCGGGCATACGGCCTCGGATTCGATCGAAACCAATCCCAACACTTAGGATGTAATGACATACACGCATTAGAAGAAACAGGATCGAAATCTGGCCCCTGGTTTGGAAATGGTGGACGATATAGGTTTAGGCTGTAGTATAGTTGTGAAACATGGATTTCGATCTTCTTGACGCCCAAATCGGGCTTACGGCATTGGATTCGCTCGAAACCAACACCAACACTTAGGATATATTGAAGTACAAACTTTAGAAGAAATGGGATCAAAATGGTGGGACGATGTATGTTCAGGCCATAGTATGGTCGTGAAAGAAGGATTTCGGCCGTCTCGGTTCCCACATCGGGCATACGGCCTCAGATTCGCTCGAAACCAATCCCAACAATTAGGATGTAATGAAATACGTACATTAGAAGAAACAGGATTGAAATCTAGCCCCCGGTTTAGAAATGGTGGGACGATGTAGCTTGAGGCCGTAGTATAGTTGTGAAACATGGATTCCGACCTTCTTGGCGCTCAAATCGGGCACACGGCCTCGGATTCGCTCGAAACCAACGCCAACATTTAGGATGTATTGAAATACACACATTAGAAGAAACGGGATCAAAATCTGACCCCCGGTTTGGAAATGGGGGTACGATGTAAGTTTAGGCTGTAGTATAGTTGTGAAACAAGGGTTTCGGACATCTCGACGGCCAAATCAGGCAAACGACCTCGAATTCGCTGGCAACTACCTTCAACACTTAGGATGTATTGAAATACACGAGTGAGACGAAATGGGATTAAAATCCGACCCCCGGTTTGGAAATAGTGGGACGATGTGGGTTTATGCAGTAGTGTAGTTGTGAAACATGAATTTCGGCAGTCTCGGTGCCCAAATCGGGCATACGGCATCGGATTCGCTCGAAACCAATCCTAGCACTTAGGATGAAATGAAGTACACGCATTACAATAAACTAGATCGAAATTTGGCCCCCGGTTTGGAAATGGTGGGCCGATGTACGTTTAGGCCGTAGAATAGTTGTGAAACATGGATTTCGGCCGTCTCGGTGCCCAAATCGGGCATACGGCCTTGGATTCGCTCGAAAAAAATCCCAACACTTAGGATGTAATGAAATACATGCATTGGAAGAAGCAAGATCGAAAACCGGCCTCCGGTTTGGAAATGGGAGGACGATGTAGGTTTAGGCCGTTGTATAATTGTGAAACAGGGATTTCGACCGTCTCGGTGCCCAAATCCGGCATACGGCCTCGGATTTGCTCAAAACCAAACTCAACACTTAGAGGCCGTCTCGGTGACCAAATCGGGCATACGGCCTCATAATCCCTCGATATGAACTACAACACTTAGGATGTATTTAAATACATATTTTAGAAGAAAAAGGATTGAAATCCGGCCCGTGTTTCGAAATGGTGGGACGATTTAGGTTTAGGCCGTAGTATAGTTGTGAAACATGGATTTTGTCCGTCTCGTTGCCCAAATCGGGCATAAGGCCTCAGATTCGCTCGAAACCAATCCCAACACTTAGGATGTAATGAAATACACGCATTAGAAGAAACGGGATAGAAATCCGGCCCCCGGTTTGGAAATGGTATGACGATATAGGTTTAGGCCGTAGTATAATTAGGAAACATGGATTTCGACCGTCTCGGTGCCCAAATCGGGCATACGGCCTCGGATTCGATCGAAACCAATCCGAACACTTAGGATGTAATGACATACACGCATTAGAAGAAACAGGATCGAAATCTGGCCCCTGGTTTGGAAATGGTGGACGATATAGGTTTAGGCTGTAGTATAGTTGTGAAACATGGATTTCGATCTTCTTGACGCCCAAATCGGGCTTACGGCATTGGATTCGCTCGAAACCAACACCAACACTTAGGATATATTGAAGTACAAACTTTAGAAGAAATGGGATCAAAATGGTGGGACGATGTATGTTCAGGCCATAGTATGGTCGTGAAAGAAGGATTTCGACCGTCTCGGTTCCCACATCGGGCATACGGCCTCAGATTCGATCGAAACCAATCCCAACATTTAGGATGTAATGAAATACGTACATTAGAAGAAACAGGATTGAAATCTAGCCCCCGGTTTAGAAATGGTGGGACGATGTAGCTTGAGGCCGTAGTATAGTTGTGAAACATGGATTCCGACCTTCTTGGCGCTCAAATCGGGCCCACGGCCTCGGATTCGCTCGAAACCAACGCCAACATTTAGGATGTATTGAAATACACACATTAGAAGAAACGGGATCAAAATCTGACCCCCGGTTTGGAAATGGGGGTACGATGTAAGTTTAGGCTGTAGTATAGTTGTGAAACAAGGGTTTCGGACATCTCGACGGCCAAATCAGGCAAACGACCTCGAATTCGCTGGCAACTACCTTCAACACTTAGGATGTATTGAAATACACGAGTGAGACGAAATGGGAATTAAAATCCGACCCCCGGTTTGGAAATAGTGGGACGATGTGGGTTTATGCAGTAGTGTAGTTGTGAAACATGAATTTCGGCAGTCTCGGTGCCCAAATCGGGCATACGGCATCGGATTCGCTCGAAACCAATCCTAGCACTTAGGATGAAATGAAGTACACGCATTACAATAAACTAGATCGAAATTTGGCCCCCGGTTTGGAAATGGTGGGCCGATGTACGTTTAGGCCGTAGAATAGTTGTGAAACATGGATTTCGGCCGTCTCGGTGCCCAAATCGGGCATACGGCCTTGGATTCGCTCGAAAAAAATCCCAACACTTAGGATGTAATGAAATACATGCATTGGAAGAAGCAAGATCGAAAACCGGCCTCCGGTTTGGAAATGGGAGGACGATGTAGGTTTAGGCCGTTGTATAATTGTGAAACAGGGATTTCGACCGTCTCGGTGCCCAAATCCGGCATACGGCCTCGGATTTGCTCAAAACCAAACTCAACACTTAGAGGCCGTCTCGGTGACCAAATCGGGCATACGGCCTCATAATCCCTCGATATGAACTACAACACTTAGGATGTATTTAAATACATATTTTAGAAGAAAAAGGATTGAAATCCGGCCCGTGTTTCGAAATGGTGGGACGATTTAGGTTTAGGCCGTAGTATAGTTGTGAAACATGGATTTTGTCCGTCTCGTTGCCCAAATCGGGCATAAGGCCTCAGATTCGCTCGAAACCAATCCCAACACTTAGGATGTAATGAAATACACGCATTAGAAGAAACGGGATAGAAATCCGGCCCCCGGTTTGGAAATGGTATGACGATATAGGTTTAGGCCGTAGTATAATTAGGAAACATGGATTTCGACCGTCTCGGTGCCCAAATCGGGCATACGGCCTCGGATTCGATCGAAACCAATCCCAACAATTAGGATGTAATGAAATACGTACATTAGAAGAAACAGGATTGAAATCTAGCCCCCGGTTTAGAAATGGTGGGACGATGTAGCTTGAGGCCGTAGTATAGTTGTGAAACATGGATTCCGACCTTCTTGGCGCTCAAATCGGGCACACGGCCTCGGATTCGCTCGAAACCAACGCCAACATTTAGGATGTATTGAAATACACACATTAGAAGAAACGGGATCAAAATCTGACCCCCGGTTTGGAAATGGGGGTACGATGTAAGTTTAGGCTGTAGTATAGTTGTGAAACAAGGGTTTCGGACATCTCGACGGCCAAATCAGGCAAACGACCTCGAATTCGCTGGCAACTACCTTCAACACTTAGGATGTATTGAAATACACGAGTGAGACGAAATGGGATTAAAATCCGACCCCCGGTTTGGAAATAGTGGGACGATGTGGGTTTATGCAGTAGTGTAGTTGTGAAACATGAATTTCGGCAGTCTCGGTGCCCAAATCGGGCATACGGCATCGGATTCGCTCGAAACCAATCCTAGCACTTAGGATGAAATGAAGTACACGCATTACAATAAACTAGATCGAAATTTGGCCCCCGGTTTGGAAATGGTGGGCCGATGTACGTTTAGGCCGTAGAATAGTTGTGAAACATGGATTTCGGCCGTCTCGGTGCCCAAATCGGGCATACGGCCTTGGATTCGCTCGAAAAAAATCCCAACACTTAGGATGTAATGAAATACATGCATTGGAAGAAGCAAGATCGAAAACCGGCCTCCGGTTTGGAAATGGGAGGACGATGTAGGTTTAGGCCGTTGTATAATTGTGAAACAGGGATTTCGACCGTCTCGGTGCCCAAATCCGGCATACGGCCTCGGATTTGCTCAAAACCAAACTCAACACTTAGAGGCCGTCTCGGTGACCAAATCGGGCATACGGCCTCATAATCCCTCGATATGAACTACAACACTTAGGATGTATTTAAATACATATTTTAGAAGAAAAAGGATTGAAATCCGGCCCGTGTTTCGAAATGGTGGGACGATTTAGGTTTAGGCCGTAGTATAGTTGTGAAACATGGATTTTGTCCGTCTCGTTGCCCAAATCGGGCATAAGGCCTCAGATTCGCTCGAAACCAATCCCAACACTTAGGATGTAATGAAATACACGCATTAGAAGAAACGGGATAGAAATCCGGCCCCCGGTTTGGAAATGGTATGACGATATAGGTTTAGGCCGTAGTATAATTAGGAAACATGGATTTCGACCGTCTCGGTGCCCAAATCGGGCATACGGCCTCGGATTCGATCGAAACCAATCCCAACACTTAGGATGTAATGACATACACGCATTAGAAGAAACAGGATCGAAATCTGGCCCCTGGTTTGGAAATGGTGGACGATATAGGTTTAGGCTGTAGTATAGTTGTGAAACATGGATTTCGATCTTCTTGACGCCCAAATCGGGCTTACGGCATTGGATTCGCTCGAAACCAACACCAACACTTAGGATATATTGAAGTACAAACTTTAGAAGAAATGGGATCAAAATGGTGGGACGATGTATGTTCAGGCCATAGTATGGTCGTGAAAGAAGGATTTCGGCCGTCTCGGTTCCCACATCGGGCATACGGCCTCAGATTCGCTCGAAACCAATCCCAACAATTAGGATGTAATGAAATACGTACATTAGAAGAAACAGGATTGAAATCTAGCCCCCGGTTTAGAAATGGTGGGACGATGTAGCTTGAGGCCGTAGTATAGTTGTGAAACATGGATTCCGACCTTCTTGGCGCTCAAATCGGGCCCACGGCCTCGGATTCGCTCGAAACCAACGCCAACATTTAGGATGTATTGAAATACACACATTAGAAGAAACGGGATCAAAATCTGACCCCCGGTTTGGAAATGGGGGTACGATGTAGGTTTAGGCTGTAGTATAGTTGTGAAACAAGGGTTTCGGACATCTCGACGGCCAAATCAGGCAAACGACCTCGAATTCGCTGGCAACTACCTTCAACACTTAGGATGTATTGAAATACACGAGTGAGACGAAATGGGATTAAAATCCGACCCCCGGTTTGGAAATAGTGGGACGATGTGGGTTTATGCAGTAGTGTAGTTGTGAAACATGAATTTCGGCAGTCTCGGTGCCCAAATCGGGCATACGGCATCGGATTCGCTCGAAACCAATCCTAGCACTTAGGATGAAATGAAGTACACGCATTACAATAAACTAGATCGAAATTTGGCCCCCGGTTTGGAAATGGTGGGCCGATGTACGTTTAGGCCGTAGAATAGTTGTGAAACATGGATTTCGGCCGTCTCGGTGCCCAAATCGGGCATACGGCCTTGGATTCGCTCGAAAAAAATCCCAACACTTAGGATGTAATGAAATACATGCATTGGAAGAAGCAAGATCGAAAACCGGCCTCCGGTTTGGAAATGGGAGGACGATGTAGGTTTAGGCCGTTGTATAATTGTGAAACAGGGATTTCGACCGTCTCGGTGCCCAAATCCGGCATACGGCCTCGGATTTGCTCAAAACCAAACTCAACACTTAGAGGCCGTCTCGGTGACCAAATCGGGCATACGGCCTCATAATCCCTCGATATGAACTACAACACTTAGGATGTATTTAAATACATATTTTAGAAGAAAAAGGATTGAAATCCGGCCCGTGTTTCGAAATGGTGGGACGATTTAGGTTTAGGCCGTAGTATAGTTGTGAAACATGGATTTTGTCCGTCTCGTTGCCCAAATCGGGCATAAGGCCTCAGATTCGCTCGAAACCAATCCCAACACTTAGGATGTAATGAAATACACGCATTAGAAGAAACGGGATAGAAATCCGGCCCCCGGTTTGGAAATGGTATGACTGTAGAGCCCCAGATTTTTTTCATGCTTAATGCATGACACTTTCGTTGTCATCTCGCCTTTTAAAGAGGTATAATTAATAAATAAGGAAGAAAAATAGAAATTTCGAAATGTCAGAAATGTTCTTTTTCGAAGTACGAGCCCAACGCAAGTTGAATCGTCAAAATCGGACGAACGAGTCAAAAGATATGGCTAAAATAGTCTGAACCTGTAGGCAAAACGTAGCTCGGAAGGCACTAAGGACGTAACTCAGTTAGGCGCTAAGGACGTAGCGCGGAAGGCACTAAGGTCGTGCTCAGACAACGTACTCTGATAACGTATACGTTGTGCATCCGTTGTACAGCTCACAACGGGTACGTTGTACAGCTCACAACGGGTACGATGTACAGCACAACGAGTTGGCACTATTCACAGCACAACGAGTTGGCACTATTCATAGTACAACGAGTTGGCATTATTCACAGCACAACGAGTGGCACTATTCACAGCACAACGAGTTGGCACTATTCATAGTACAACGAGTTGGCACTATTCACAGCACAACGAGTGGCACTATTCACAGCACAACGAGTTGGCACTATTCACAGCACAACGAGTTGGCACTATTCACAGCACAACGAGTTGGCACTATTCATAGTACAACGAGTTGGCACTATTCACAGCACAACGAGTTGGCACTATTCATAGTACAACGAGTTGGCACTATTCACAGTACAACGAGTTGGCACTATTCACAGAAATCCCAATAAGGGTATTTCGGTCTTTTGGTCAGTTCACTCTTACCTTAAGAGTTTAATCTGAGCCTTTAGGGCATCATTCGACACTTAGAGAGTTTGAGAGAATAGAAGAAAGAGGAGAAGGCGATTCCAACCTAGGGTTTCCATTTGGGAGAGAAATCAAAGGGTTTGAAACCCTAGATCAACCTCCAGCCCGTTTTTCTTCAAGATCAAGGCACAAACCCGTGAGGAGCATCTCCTCAAACTAGGGCAGCAGCTACACAGTCGTTTTGGAAAAGGGTTTCTTCCTCATTTCTTCAAGGTCGGTGCTTCTTACTACCCTCCTAGTTATAGTTCCTCTTTCCTCTTCTTTTCTCTTCATTTTCTTTCATTTACACATGTGCTATGAGATGGATAAATGGTAAATGGTGAATGGTGAATGGTGAATGGAGATGGAATGGGCGATTGGATGCCAATGGTTGTGTGTGATGAACAAATGGGGAAGGGCATTGTTCCAATAATGAATGTACATGTATGATTTGAGTAAAACCCATCTAGAAAAGCATGTTGTAGGGTAAATCCATAATGAACACACCATGTTTGATGAAATGCCAAGGTGAACACAGTGAGCTGAAAATCTGGAAATGCATGCCTAATAAATTATGAATATTGCTAGGGACTATGATAGTGTGTTTCCTGTTTTCCCATAATGCTATGAATACTACATTACTCAATCTTTGATGCTATATGTGTTGTGAAATTACCCAAAAGTCATCTTTAAATTTGAATGCAAGTATGTACACGGTTTCCACGAGCACGGCATGCATGGCATGATTTATCGAGGTTTTCAAGAACATGGTTAGAGGTGGGACATATCCTACGATATGTTTTACCTCGCTTTTCACAAGAAGACAAGAACCAACATTCCACGAGGGGTCTCCCCTCACTCACAAGTGCATATCATGAAGAAGGGTCTCCCTTCCCTCGCAAGTACATACATATCATAAAGAAGGGTCTCCCTTCCCTCGCAAGTGCATTGCATAAAGAAGGGTCTCCCTTCCCTCTCAAGGCATCTCACAAGGACACCTCACAAGGATATCTCACAAGTTACATGATCACAAGCAAGCACGCATGACATGCATGACATGACACGACATACAAGAATCAAGCAAGATAGACATGACAAGCTTTCAAGTACAAAAAGATATTTCAAGTCAAGTCAAGCACACGATGTTTCAAGAGGATTTATCGGTTTTCTACGAATTACAAGCATGATTATAAACTGCTTTACTTCCTTGTATGATGTGAATTGTTTCCGTTTGACATATATGAATTGCTCCTGATTATGTATTGCTATTTCTACGCTATAATTGTTGGTTAGTATTTAGTACCCGCTGAGTATTCCATGCTCAGCCGTACTTCTTATGTCGGCAGGTTCTGAGGGAGCTGCTGCCCCATTTGATGTTTGTGCTCCTGGTCCATGGGTGGAAGAGGAGTACGCCGAGGAGCCTTTGGAGGAACCTCCCGTAGAGGGTTATCAGTAGGTGGTGATTAGATTCTGAGTGGATTAGCTGTGGGTGAGATGAGAGTTAGATTTATGTATTTTGGCGGGCATGTCCACTCTTTCGTATGGATTACTTTTTGTATAAACTTGGATTTGTGTATGTATATACATAGAGGTTTGGTAGTCTTCCGCTGTGCTATGTTAGAGTATGTTTCCACTGTTTATATCCTCTATTGTATATGCTCTGTGGGTTTTGCAGGTTAGTTGTCAAGCAAGTCATGATTAGTCGTCCAAAGTTCACTCTAACTCCTAGGGTGGGTTTTGGGGCGCGACAGAAGTGGTATCAGAGCTTAGGCTTTAGGTCTCTAGGGTCACTTAGAATCTTATACCACGGCTTGACAAGAGCATATGTCAGGAAACAAGTTAGGAAGAAAGTAAGTCGGAAGAGAGTCTTGATCCAAGTGTAAGACTAAACTTTAGTCTTAGTCAAAATGGTTATTTCAACCAAGTACGAGCCTTAGGAACGCTAGAACACCAAAGTATAACATTATAAATACTCTGATGACTTAATGCGATGTATATTAGTATTATACAACTAATACAAATTGGATTATTGTGAAATGGCATTGAAGTAAACTGTGGTTTCAAGTTAGACTCATGTGGTGTTATTATTCTCAGGACTTGAGTCATGAGACGGAACACACGGGGTCGTGGACCACATACCAGAGCTTCCTCTTCTTCACGGGATGAGGATGAGCAGCCGGACCTCTCTCGAGTCTTAGGCTCTATTGCTGAGACACTCGCCATACTGGCGGCTCGGCAGGCTATACCATCATCGGCGGCACCTACTCCACCGCCCGTAGCTCCAGTACATCGTACCGCTGGAGTTGAGGCATTCAGGAGATTGAGGCCTCCATCCTTCCATGGGAGTGTGGACCCTCTTACCGCGGAGGCATGGATCCTCCAGATGGAGAAGATCTTTACGGTCCTCTCACCTTCAGAGGAGGAGAGAGTAGCATGGGCAGCTTTCATGCTAGAAGGCGAAGCCCATCATTGGTGGTTGTCCGCACTGAGGACGAGAGATTTGACCATGCAGGGTCTACCTTGGACTTGGGAGGAGTTCAAGGATACTTTTTACAAAAAGTATTTTCCGATTGGAGCACGGGAAAAGAAAGAGAGAGAATTCATCAACCTTGAGCAAGGTTTGATGTCGGTGGCACAATACGAGGCCAAGTTCTCGGAGTTGTCGAGATTTGCGCCTCATATGGTTGCTACTGAGGCAATGAAGGCGAGGAGATTTGAGCAAGGGCTCAAGGATGTGATTATGGAGAAGGTGTCTGTTTTCAGGCATACTACCTACCCTGAGGTTGTAGACAAGGCCTTATTGGTCGAGGCCAATTCGGAGACAGTGTCCAAGAAGAGGGAGTTAGCGAGAGGCCAAGCTAGTAGTTCAGCACCTCCAGAGAGGCGGACTCGTTATCAGTATGCGTGGCCAGCACCATCGATGAGGCCTTATTATGCTCCTCCAGCTCCACGGCAGTATGTGCCTCAGGCACCGAGACCTCAGGCTCTTCCAGCCCCTCCGACTTATACACACGAGGTCTGCACTTCATGCGGCAAAAGGCATCCGGCAGGAGATTGTCGAAGAGCATCTGGTGGATGTTATCATTGCGGTCGCCAGGGCCACATGATCAGGGATTGCCCCAGTCGGCATTTATCAGGCCAGTCTCAGGGGATTAGTCCACCAGCACGCCCAGCAGGATCATATCAGGCGTCATCTCAGACTGCCCGGTCTACACCACAGTCTCGCCAGGCGAACCAGGGGCGAGTTTTTGCCTTGACAGAGGGTGATGCACTTGCATCTGACGATGTGGTGCAAGGTACGCGTTTGGAGTTATTTTCCTTATTCGTGATGTCTATGTTATGTTTTATCCCATGTGTACGTACTTGGTATGCTATATATGTATATACCTATGTGTATACACTGTTGATGCTTGAATTGACGTAACTAGCAAAAAATTTCAGGAGCCCTACTAGTCAATGAGTGTTTGGCTCGAGTGTTGATTGATACCGGGTCTACTCATTCATTTGTCTCGCCGAGTTTTTCAGAAGGCTTTTCTGTAGAGCCAAGTCAGCTAGAACTGGAGTTAGCCATTTCGACTCCTCTCGGCAAAACAGTATTGGCAGATAAAGTGTATAGAAATAGTGCGGTCCAAGTTGGATGCCACGAATTGGCGGTTGACCTCATCGTCCTTGGATTCCAAGACTTTGATGTTATATTGGGAATGGATTGGTTAGCAGCACATCATGGGCATGTAGCTTGCTTTGAGAAAATGGTACTCTTCAAGCCGGTCGAAGGAAAACCATTTCACTTTCGAGGGTTGAGAAGTAGAGACATTGCCCGCTTTGCGGCGTTGAGCTTAGCTAACCCTGAAGCAAGGGACTCATCGACTATTCCGGTTGTGAGTGAATTCCTGGATGTATTTCCAGAAGAGTTGCCAGGATTGCCTCCAGATAGGGAGATTGAGTTTATGATCGAGCTTGCACCAGGCACAGCTCCTGTTTTCAGAGCTCCATATAGGATGGCCCCTATTGAACTCAAGGAGTTGAAGACTCAGTTGGAAGAATTGCAAGGCCTTGGCTTCATTCGACCAAGTGTCTCACCGTGGGGTGCCCCGGTGTTGTTTGTTAAGAAGAAAGATGGCTCGATGCGGATGTGTGTCGATTACCGACAATTGAACAAAGTCACCATAAAGAATAGGTATCCCTTGCATAGGATTGATGACTTGTTCGATCAGTTGAAGGGAGCGAGATTTTTCTCGAAGATAGATCTTCGATCGGGTTATCACCAGTTGAAGATCAAGGCGGAAGATGTTCCCAAAACTGCTTTCAGGACTCGATATGGGCACTACGAGTTCTTGGTAATGCCTTTTGGACTCACGAACGCGCCGGCAGCCTTTATGGATTTGATGAACCGGGTGTTCCGGCCACACCTTGATAGGTGCGTGATTGTATTTGTGGATGACATCTTGGTCTATTCCCAGACACGGGAAGATCACACACGCGACCTATGCCTTGCCTTGGAAATGCTAAGAGAGCACAAGCTATACGCCAAACTTAGCAAGTGTGAGTTTTGGTTAGAAGAGGTGGCATTCTTAGGCCACGTTGTTTCTGCAGAAGGTATATCGGTAGATCCAAAGAAGATCGAAGCAGTTATGAGTTGGGCGAGGCCCAAGAGTGTTACCGAGATACGCAGCTTTCTTGGATTGGCAGGCTACTATAGGAGATTCGTAGAGGGTTTCTCTAGCCTTGCAGCACCACTCACTTACCTGACAAGGAAGAGCGCCAAGTTTGTATGGAGTGATAAGTGCGAGATCAGTTTCTTGGAACTGAAGAAGAGGCTTACTACAGCCCCTGTCCTTACTGTGCCATCTGGACCTTATGGGTATGAGGTGTATAGTGATGCCTCACACGTTGGACTTGGGTGTGTACTCATGCAGCATAAGAAAGTCATTGCCTATGCATCAAGGCAATTGAAGGAGCATGAGAAGAATTATCCCACGCACGACTTGGAGCTTGCGGCGGTCGTGTTTGCACTTAAGATTTGGCGTCATTACCTTTATGGGGTGGAGTTCTATGTGTTCACTGATCACAAGAGTCTCAAGTATCTCTTTTCCCAAAAGGAGCTGAATCTAAGGCAACGGCGTTGGATGGAATTTTTGAAAGACTATGATTGTACCATTCAATACCACCCGGGTAAAGCAAATGTAGTGGCAGATGCTTTGAGTAGAAGACCTCAAGGGTTGTTAGCACATATGTTGGTTCAAGAATGGAAGCTACTAGAAGATTTGGCAAATCTGGACATCAGTGTGAATGACTCTGTCCGTGGTCCTACCTTGGCAAATGTTACGGTTCGGCCGTACATTATAGATTTGATCCAAGAATATCAAGCCATGGATGCTGAATTGTTGGCTTATCGGGACAAGGAAGTTGCTAAGGGTAGTGAGGACTTCTCTCTCACTAGTCGGGGTGCTATCACCTTCAAGGGAAGACTGTGCGTCCCAGCCAATGCAGATCTTCGAAGAGAAATTTTGGATGAAGCACACCGTTCGAAATACACAGTGCATCCAGGGGGTACAAAGATGTACCGGAACCTCAAGAGTCACTTTTGGTGGCGGAATATGAAGAGGGAGGTTGCGGAATATGTGGCACGGTGCTTAGTGTGCCAACAGGTGAAAGCAGAACACATGCGACCCGCCGGTCTATTGCATTCCCTTCCTATTCCCGAGTGGAAATGGGAGAACATATCCATGGATTTCATAGTTGGCTTGCCAAAGACGGCAAGGGGCTCAGATGCGATATGGGTAGTAGTGGATCGTTTGACAAAGTCCGCTCATTTCTTACCCTACCGTACTACCTTCAACTCTAGTCAGTTGGCTGCACTATACATCAAGGAAGTAGTTAGACTACATGGGGTGCCAGTCAGTATTGTGTCAGATCGGGATCCAAGATTCACGTCAAGATTTTGGAAAAGTTTCCAAGAGGCTATGGGTTCCCAACTTGATTTCAGCACCGCCTTTCATCCACAAACGGATGGACAAACCGAGAGAGTGAACCAAGTCATTGAAGACATGCTTCGAGCTTGTATGTTAGATTTCAGAGGCAGTTGGGAAGAGCACTTGCCTTTGGTTGAATTCGCTTATAATAACAGCTATCAGGCAAGTATTCAAATGGCACCATTTGAGGCCTTGTATGGGCGAAGTTGTAGGTCTCCTCTCTATTGGGATGAGGTAGGAGAAAGGAAAGTGCTTGGTCCGGAGTTGATTGAGCAAACTGCAAACACAGTTAGGATCATCCGGGATCGATTGAAAGCCGCTCAGGATCGCCAGAAAAGTTATGCGGACACACGCCGTAGGGACTTGGAATTTCAAGTAGGGGATCAAGTTTTTGTGAAAGTATCGCCTAGCAAAGGGATCATGAGATTTGGGAAGCGAGGCAAGCTCAGTCCTCGGTATGTTGGGCCTTTTGAGATTATCACGCGGGTTGGTGAAGTTGCTTATCGAGTAGCTCTTCCACCTCACATGGCTGCAGTTCATAACGTCTTCCATGTGTCCATGCTTCGGAAGTATCTTGCGGATCCTTCGCATGTCATAGACTTGGAACAGTTGGAGATTCGAGAGGACCTCACCTTGATTGAAAAGCCAGTCCAGATTTTAGATCGAAGGAATCAAGTGCTTCGCAACAAGACAATCCCTTTGGTTCTTGTGCAATGGCAACACCATGCTCGGGAAGAAGCTACATGGGAGCGTGAAGCCGAAATCAAAGCAAAGTACTCAGAATTACTTGAATGAGTTTCTGTGTGAAGTCTGTATATGACATGTAATGTTCTTTTTGATTTGTAATGCAAGTAGTGTCTGAATTTCGAGGACGAAATTTTTGTAAGGGGGGGAGGATGTAGAGCCCCAGATTTTTTTCATGCTTAATGCATGACACTTTCGTTGTCATCTCGCCTTTTAAAGAGGTATAATTAATAAATAAGGAAGAAAAATAGAAATTTCGAAATGTCAGAAATGTTCCTTTTCGAAGTACGAGCCCAACGCAAGTTGAATCGTCAAAATCGGACGAACGAGTCAAAAGATATGGCTAAAATAGTCTGAACCTGTAGGCAAAACGTAGCTCGGAAGGCACTAAGGACGTAACTCAGTTAGGCGCTAAGGACGTAGCGCGGAAGGCACTAAGGTCGTGCTCAGACAACGTACTCTGATAACGTATACGTTGTGCATCCGTTGTACAGCTCACAACGGGTACGATGTACAGCACAACGAGTTGGCACTATTCACAGCACAACGAGTTGGCACTATTCATAGTACAACGAGTTGGCATTATTCACAGCACAACGAGTGGCACTATTCACAGCACAACGAGTTGGCACTATTCATAGTACAACGAGTTGGCACTATTCACAGCACAACGAGTGGCACTATTCACAGCACAACGAGTTGGCACTATTCACAGCACAACGAGTTGGCACTATTCACAGCACAACGAGTTGGCACTATTCATAGTACAACGAGTTGGCACTATTCACAGCACAACGAGTTGGCACTATTCATAGTACAACGAGTTGGCACTATTCACAGTACAACGAGTTGGCACTATTCACAGAAATCCCAATAAGGGTATTTCGGTCTTTTGGTCAGTTCACTCTTACCTTAAGAGTTTAATCTGAGCCTTTAGGGCATCATTCGACACTTAGAGAGTTTGAGAGAATAGAAGAAAGAGGAGAAGGCGATTCCAACCTAGGGTTTCCATTTGGGAGAGAAATCAAAGGGTTTGAAACCCTAGATCAACCTCCAGCCCGTTTTTCTTCAAGATCAAGGCACAAACCCGTGAGGAGCATCTCCTCAAACTAGGGCAGCAGCTACACAGTCGTTTTGGAAAAGGGTTTCTTCCTCATTTCTTCAAGGTCGGTGCTTCTTACTACCCTCCTAGTTATAGTTCCTCTTTCCCCTTCTTTTCTCTTCATTTTCTTTCATTTACACATGTGCTATGAGATGGATAAATGGTAAATGGTGAATGGTGAATGGTGAATGGAGATGGAATGGGCGATTGGATGCCAATGGTTGTGTGTGATGAACAAATGGGGAAGGGCATTGTTCCAATAATGAATGTACATGTATGATTTGAGTAAAACCCATCTAGAAAAGCATGTTGTAGGGTAAATCCATAATGAACACACCATGTTTGATGAAATGCCAAGGTGAACACAGTGAGCTGAAAATCTGGAAATGCATGCCTAATAAATTAT
The DNA here is from genome assembly GCA_015143295.1 of Tetracentron sinense. Lineage (NCBI taxonomy): Eukaryota > Viridiplantae > Streptophyta > Magnoliopsida > Trochodendrales > Trochodendraceae > Tetracentron > Tetracentron sinense. The sequence goes on from JABCRI010000969.1 coordinate 23,730, forward strand.
GAATATTGCTAGGGACTATGATAGTGTGTTTCCTGTTTTCCCATAATGCTATGAATACTACATTACTCAATCTTTGATGCTATATGTGTTGTGAAATTACCCAAAAGTCATCTTTAAATTTGAATGCAAGTATGTACACGGTTTCCACGAGCACGGCATGCATGGCATGATTTATCGAGGTTTTCAAGAACATGGTTAGAGGTGGGACATATCCTACGATATGTTTTACCTCGCTTTTCACAAGAAGACAAGAACCAACATTCCACGAGGGGTCTCCCCTCACTCACAAGTGCATATCATGAAGAAGGGTCTCCCTTCCCTCGCAAGTACATACATATCATAAAGAAGGGTCTCCCTTCCCTCGCAAGTGCATTGCATAAAGAAGGGTCTCCCTTCCCTCTCAAGGCATCTCACAAGGACACCTCACAAGGATATCTCACAAGTTACATGATCACAAGCAAGCACGCATGACATGCATGACATGACACGACATACAAGAATCAAGCAAGATAGACATGACAAGCTTTCAAGTACAAAAAGATATTTCAAGTCAAGTCAAGCACACGATGTTTCAAGAGGATTTATCGGTTTTCTACGAATTACAAGCATGATTATAAACTGCTTTACTTCCTTGTATGATGTGAATTGTTTCCGTTTGACATATATGAATTGCTCCTGATTATGTATTGCTATTTCTACGCTATAATTGTTGGTTAGTATTTAGTACCCGCTGAGTATTCCATGCTCAGCCGTACTTCTTATGTCGGCAGGTTCTGAGGGAGCTGCTGCCCCATTTGATGTTTGTGCTCCTGGTCCATGGGTGGAAGAGGAGTACGCCGAGGAGCCTTTGGAGGAACCTCCCGTAGAGGGTTATCAGTAGGTGGTGATTAGATTCTGAGTGGATTAGCTGTGGGTGAGATGAGAGTTAGATTTATGTATTTTGGCGGGCATGTCCACTCTTTCGTATGGATTACTTTTTGTATAAACTTGGATTTGTGTATGTATATACATAGAGGTTTGGTAGTCTTCCGCTGTGCTATGTTAGAGTATGTTTCCACTGTTTATATCCTCTATTGTATATGCTCTGTGGGTTTTGCAGGTTAGTTGTCAAGCAAGTCATGATTAGTCGTCCAAAGTTCACTCTAACTCCTAGGGTGGGTTTTGGGGCGCGACAATGACGATATAGGTTTAGGCCGTAGTATAATTAGGAAACATGGATTTCGACCGTCTCGGTGCCCAAATCGGGCATACGGCCTCGGATTCGATCGAAACCAATCCCAACAATTAGGATGTAATGAAATACGTACATTAGAAGAAACAGGATTGAAATCTAGCCCCCGGTTTAGAAATGGTGGGACGATGTAGCTTGAGGCCGTAGTATAGTTGTGAAACATGGTTTCCGACCTTCTTGGCGCTCAAATCGGGCCCACGGCCTCGGATTCGCTCGAAACCAACGCCAACATTTAGGATGTATTGAAATACACACATTAGAAGAAACGGGATCAAAATCTGACCCCCGGTTTGGAAATGGGGGTACGATGTAAGTTTAGGCTGTAGAATAGTTGTGAAACAAGGGTTTCGGACATCTCGACGGCCAAATCAGGCAAACGACCTCGAATTCGCTGGCAACTACCTTCAACACTTAGGATGTATTTCAATACTCGAGTGAGACGAAATGGGATTAGAATCCGACCCCCGGTTTGGAAATAGTGGGACGATGTGGGTTTATGCAGTAGTGTAGTTGTGAAACATGAATTTCGGCAGTCTCGGTGCCCAAATCGGGCATACGGCATCGGATTCGCTCGAAACCAATCCTAGCACTTAGGATGAAATGAAGTACACGCATTACAATAAACTAGATCGAAATTTGGCCCCCGGTTTGGAAATGGTGGGCCGATGTACGTTTAGGCCGTAGAATAGTTGTGAAACATGGATTTCGGCCGTCTCGGTGCCCAAATCGGGCATACGGCCTTGGATTCGCTCGAAAAAAATCCCAACACTTAGGATGTAATGAAATACATGCATTGGAAGAAGCAAGATCGAAAACCGGCCTCCGGTTTGGAAATGGGAGGACGATGTAGGTTTAGGCCGTTGTATAATTGTGAAACAGGGATTTCGACCGTCTCGGTGCCCAAATCCGGCATACGGCCTCGGATTTGCTCAAAACCAAACTCAACACTTAGAGGCCGTCTCGGTGACCAAATCGGGCATACGGCCTCATAATCCCTCGATATGAACTACAACACTTAGGATGTATTTAAATACATATTTTAGAAGAAAAAGGATTGAAATCCGGCCCGTGTTTCGAAATGGTGGGACGATTTAGGTTTAGGCCGTAGTATAGTTGTGAAACATGGATTTTGTCCGTCTCGTTGCCCAAATCGGGCATAAGGCCTCAGATTCGCTCGAAACCAATCCCAACACTTAGGATGTAATGAAATACACGCATTAGAAGAAACGGGATAGAAATCCGGCCCCCGGTTTGGAAATGGTATGACGATTATAGGTTTAGGCCGTAGTATAATTAGGAAACATGGATTTCGACCGTCTCGGTGCCCAAATCGGGCATACGGCCTCGGATTCGATCGAAACCAATCCCAACACTTAGGATGTAATGACCTACACGCATTAGAAGAAACAGGATCGAAATCTGGCCCCTGGTTTGGAAATGGTGGACGATATAGGTTTAGGCTGTAGTATAGTTGTGAAACATGGATTTCGATCTTCTTGACGCCCAATCGGGCTTACGGCATTGGATTCGCTCGAAACCAACACCAACACTTAGGATATATTGAAGTACAAACTTTAGAAGAAATGGGATCAAAATGGTGGGACGATGTATGTTCAGGCCATAGTATGGTCGTGAAAGAAGGATTTCGACCGTCTCGGTTCCCACATCGGGCATACGGCCTCAGATTCGCTCGAAACCAATCCCAACATTTAGGATGTAATGAAATACGTACATTAGAAGAAACAGGATTGAAATCTAGCCCCCGGTTTAGAAATGGTGGGACGATGTAGCTTGAGGCCGTAGTATAGTTGTGAAACATGGATTCCGACCTTCTTGGCGCTCAAATCGGGCCCACGGCCTCGGATTCGCTCGAAACCAACGCCAACATTTAGGATGTATTGAAATACACACATTAGAAGAAACGGGATCAAAATCTGACCCCCGGTTTGGAAATGGGTGTACGATGTAAGTTTAGGCTGTAGTATAGTTGTGAAACAAGGGTTTCGGACATCTCGACGGCCAAATCAGGCAAACGACCTCGAATTCGCTGGCAACTACCTTCAACACTTAGGATGTATTTCAATACACGAGTGAGACGAAATGGGATTAAAATCCGACCCCCGGTTTGGAAATAGTGGGACGATGTGGGTTTATGCAGTAGTGTAGTTGTGAAACATGAATTTCGGCAGTCTCGGTGCCCAAATCGGGCATACGGCATCGGATTCGCTCGAAACCAATCCTAGCACTTAGGATGAAATGAAGTACACGCATTACAATAAACTAGATCGAAATTTGGCCCCCGGTTTGGAAATGGTGGGCCGATGTACGTTTAGGCCGTAGAATAGTTGTGAAACATGGATTTCGGCCGTCTCGGTGCCCAAATCGGGCATACGGCCTTGGATTCGCTCGAAAAAAATCCCAACACTTAGGATGTAATGAAATACATGCATTGGAAGAAGCAAGATCGAAAACCGGCCTCCGGTTTGGAAATGGGAGGACGATGTAGGTTTAGGCCGTTGTATAATGTGAAACAGGGATTCGACGTCTCGGTGCCAAATCCGGCATACGGCCTAGGATTTGCTCAAAACCAAACTCAACCACTTAGAGGCGTCTCAGTGACCAAATACGGGCATACGGCCTCATAATCCCTCGATATGAACTACAACACTTAGGATGTATTTAAAACATATTTTAGAAGAAAAGGATTAAATCCGGCCCGTGTTTCGAAATGGTGGGACGATTTAGGTTTAGGCCTTTAGTATAGTTGTTGAAACATGGATTTTGTCGTCTCGTTGCACCAAATCGGGCATACGCCTCAGATTCGCTCGAAACCAATCCCAACACTTAGGATGTAATGAAATACACGCATTCGAAGAAACGGGGATAGAAATCCGGCCCCCGGTTTGGAAATGGTTATGACGATATAGGTTTAGGCCGTAGTATAATTAGGAAACATGGATTTCGACCGTCTCGGTGCCCAAATCGGGCATACGGCCTCGGATTCGACGAAACCAAATCCCAACAATTAGGATGTAATGAAATACGTACTTAGAAGAAACAAGATTGAAAATCTAGCCCCGGTTTCTTTAGAAGGGTGGGACGATGTCGATTCTTGAGGACTAGATAGTTGTGAAACATGGATTCCGCCCTTATTGGCGCTCACATCGGGCCCCACGGCCTCGGATTCGCTTCGAACCAACGCCAACATTTAGATGTATTGAAATACACATTAGAAGAAACGGGACAAAATCTGAACCCGGTTTGGAAATGGGGGTTACGATGTAAGTTTAGGCTGTGAGTATGTTGTGAAACAAGGTTCGGACATTCTCGACGGCCAAATCAGGCCAAAACGAACTCGAATGCGCTGGCAAATACCTCAACACTTAGGAGTATGAAAATTACAGAGTGAGACGAATGGGATTAAAATCGACCCCCGGTTTGGAAATCGTGGGACGGATGTGGGTTTATGCAGTTAGTTGTAGTTGTGGAAACAGAATTTCGGCAGTCTCGGGTGCCCAAATCGGGCAGTACGGCCCATCGGATTCGGCTCGAAACCAATCCTAGCACTAGGGATGACATGAAAGGACACGCATTCCAATAAACTAGATCGAAATCATTGTGAACCCGGTTTGGAAATGTGGGCCGAATGTACGTTTAGGCCGTAGAATAGTTGTGAAACATGGATTTAGGCCGTCTCGGTGACCAACTCGGGCATACGGCCTTGGATTCGCTCGAAAAAAACCCACACTTAGGAGTATGAACGGCATGCATTGGACTAAGCAAGATCGAAAAACGGCCTCCGTTTGGAAAAATGGGGAGGACGATGTTAGGTTTAGGCAGTGTATAATGTGAAACAGGGATTTTCGACGTCTCGGTGCCAAATAGGCATACCGGCCTAGGATTTGCTCAAAACAAAACTCACACTTAGAGGCGTCTCGGTGACCAAAATCGGGCATAGGCCTCTAACCCTCGATTCTGAACTACAACACTAGGAGTATTTAAAATACAATTTAGAAGAAAAGGATGGGAAATCCAGCCCGTGTTTCGAAATGGTGGGCACGATTTAGGTTAGGCCTTAGTTAGTTGTGA
>JABCRI010000970.1:0-40023 GCA_015143295.1 Tetracentron sinense
GTAGATTAAAGAACAACCACAAATACTCGCTAATGGTCTTGTTTATGAATGAATTATATAAAGATAAAACCACGATCATCTCTCCGCCTTCTATCTGTGCGATTATCCCTTGGTTTGGGGGATGGCAATGTGCATGCAGGCAAACTGGCTACTTAGAATGTTGGATCTTGTTTCTTTACTTTGTGTGTTTGTAATGATCCTAATCAATTGTCGTCTTGTATAATTCTTGATGTCGTTCTTGAGAAAATTCTGTCGCGCGGGGTTATTAATTAGACGGTTCAATAGAGCACGTTTATTTCCTACCATCATTTTTGTAGGAATAAGGTTTGTACGTCCCCAATTTTGGATTTCCTATTTATTAATAAAAAACGTATGCGGGGTTTGATGACCCCGGTAGACCGCCCCCCACCCACGAGTGATTTTATAGGAAAAGAATACAAAACACAAAAACATTATTAAGCTATAATAACTATTAATAATTTATCATTATTAGTAATTTATAGAATAATCCTATATTGCCAATGATCCTTTACCAATGCGTATAGCTAAATCACTTCCATAGGGCCATTCTTTTTTATTGGGACTTAATAAAGTCTGGTTACCATCGATAGTATATATTGATCCCCCCTGTACACTTCGATTAATTGTGCCATTTTGTTTGTTGTTAAAGTAGCACCCCCCCCCAGTTTATTGAAACCAAACCATTTATGCAGCACAGCGGAGTCATCTCACCAGGTTCCAATTGAGAGTTGTTCAATAAATTTTGGCTGTTTGAATTTGCTTCCTCTAGAAACAATCTAAAATTATCCTCGATTGCATCGTTTTGAGAATTAGAGTATCATGTTTTAATCCAAGACATCAAAGCCCGGCCAAAAGAATAATTTTATAAAATCTCATAAACAAAATGGCTATAGACATGGAGATCTCGAAGAATGCATTTTGCTAGAACATTAACAAGTAACTCAATTTTCCTTGCATAGTATTACAAATAGAAAAGTGCCACGCTTTATAAGTTCTCACCTTAAGAACGGAACCGAATGTTATTATAGTTAATGTACTTCTTACCGTTGCATTTAGATCGTTAAGTAATGTAAGCAAAATACCAAGCTAAAAACATGGAACATGTTTCGTTTTGCCGTGAACAGAAATATGTATATTTTTCTTTGAGTTCTTTACCTTGTCTATCATTAAGAAAGCGCAATAGTTCGCACAAGGCGAAGAGTGAATTATGGCTCCTCGCTTTCAAAAATTCCTTCCTTTCAAGGCTTCCCATTAACTAATGGTTTAGTTTTTTTTAATCATAGGGGTAATTTATTTATTTTATTTTTCAAAAAACCAAGGCTAGATAGGTGAACCTTCGGGCATGAGGAATCTGAACCACAGTTAAAGGAAAGTTAAAGGCTATATGTGCAATAAAATGGGCCGAGCGCCGCCACTCCTTGCTTACGAATGAGGATGTGATTATTTTCCACAGAAATTATAATTCCAACTTCGCTTAAAGAGAGAGAGTCTCGAATGAAGGATAGTTCGACACTTTGCTTGAACCAGCCAAAACCAACTGTGAATCGAAAATTCAAAAGCAAATATTAAAAAAATAGGAAAATAATTGGCTCCTTTTGGGCTTGCTGCCAGGTACACAAAGGTAGCTGCAAGGAGCGACATCTTGCCCCTTCAACACCAACATATGTCCCATTTTAACTTTCTTTAAACTTAATTAAGATTCACTTACTCTTAGGGTCATATTTTTAACTTGGAAAAACCATGTTAAATATGGATCACAGTTAAAAGGACACCATGTGACATTAGGGGCGAGACAGCGATACCCCACGAGGAGTGGATTAAATTTGGCCGAATAGTGCAGTCCAAATTAAAAACCATAAGTCGAATTAGGAATTTGAAGCTGATTTAAGCTATGGTTCGTAAGGAGTCCAGTTCATGATCAATTAATTGGCAAATAAATAGTGGACCGTGCATTCAGTTACTAGCCGAATGCCACTTGCATTGGTCCACGCCCCCTATTTAACACCCATTAACTGTGGTTAAGATTCACTCTCCCTTACGGCTCATCCATCGAACCTTTGTTTTAAAATAAATTATAACCTTAATTAATTATGCTTATGCCATATTAAAAAAAGGATTTTAGTAGGGAACGTGGACCAACATTCGGCTACATATCCGAATGTGCTGCCCGTTAATCACTGCTATTGAAATTCCGTTCACTTTATTTTACGAAATTATTTTCTCAGTTTCTTTGGGATTCCCCTTTATTTTGAGAATTTATTTTCTCAGTTTCTTTGTGGATTCAAGTTTTTATTATGCGTGTTATAGTTTAAGTGCTAATAATCATTGATAAAATACATAACTACTTCACATATGTGTAATTGAGCTAATCTAAACAATTCAGCTCAATCAAGAAATATAATTCCAACTTTGGAGAGAGAGAGTCTCAAACTAAGAGTTCCATTACTCATAAACCAGCCAAAATCGGCTGTGAATCGAAACTTTAGAAGCAAAAGTTGAAAAAATAGGAAATAATCTGCTCCTCGCAGGGTGCCACGAGAGCGGAATCTTTCAATCAATGTCGACATGTGTCCCATTTTAACTGTGGTTAAGATTCACCACTCTTAGGGTTCATATTTTTAACCTTTGTTTTTTGTAAAAACCAAGGTTAACCAAAGTTAAAAATATGCACCACGTTTAAAAGGGACACGAGTTAGCATTTAGGAGGTGTACCCCGTGAGGAGTGGATTAACGCTCAAAAGAATAATACAATTATGAAAATAATTCAAATGAAATAACCATTTAAAATTAAAGCTCAAACTCAACTGGGTGTTCAAATTTGTTCCAAATATTCAAAATATCAGCAAAATTTGACAGAATAAGGTCATCCAAATTCAAAGACAAAAGGCAAGAATTTCGCAACTATAAACTGTTTAAAAGAAACAAAAATCAAGAACCCATAAGGAAAGTTCAGAGGTGAAGAATATTATCAAGCATAACTAAAGCAGAAGAATGGAACATAGACATTAGTACCTCCATAATTTCTTCTTTAATACAAAATACTAAGCCTTGGTGCATAGTACTGCTTGACATATTGACTAGTTAATTGATATTTACAGCGAGTGTTGTTATTAAATTTACTTCAATGGTGTTCTAAATTTTCACTGCCTAAGATCCTGAAATATCGACATTAATTTTTTTGACATATAGATAATCTAAGACAAAACTCAATAATCTCGATAATCCAAGTAACAACTAGAGAATCTAAGAAAAAAATTCGGTGATCTAAAAAATTATTCGATAGATATAAGAAACAATTCTAAAAATGAAAGAAATATAAATGTATAAAATATTCGTTATCTAACATTTTTTTTCATAAACAGAAATGATAAAAAAAAACTATATTTATTTAAAAGATTAAGGGTTAAGATTCGATTGTGTATCGGGGAAGAGATTCGATACTCCATTTTACTAGTCTAGAAATATTTACTCGATTATCGAGGCATTTCTTAAATTATCGATACTTTTTTGGAATTATCGAGATTTTCACAATTATGATATGAAAATGAAGATATTTATCGAAAGACTTGAATGTTGCCTAAATGATTGTAAATCTCGATAATAACTTTGAAAGGCTCGATTTTTTTTTAAAAGCTCGGTGATTTACACTTGCCGAGATTTTTAAAATAATATCAAACCTTTAGAAAACTTGTTAATCTAAGAATGATTAGATTATATAAGAAAAATCTTGATAATCTATGGAAAATATCGATAATCTAAAAATACTTGATAATCTAAGACAAATCTCAATAATCTAAAAAAAAGTTCAATTTTTGCTAAACTCCTTGAAGAATTAACAGTAAGTCTTTTTTCTTATTTGTGGTTCTCTATTTTTTCAATTTCAATGCTAACAAATCGAAAATCTTGATATATTTAACTTTTGTACATTGTTGAACTATCTCTCAGATTTTGAGTTTTTTATTAGAAGATCAATTTTTTTTACATTAACGAATTTTTCCCTACCTATCGACATATTTCTTAGATTGTCAAGACCTTTCTTAGCATATTGAGATTCTTAAAATTTTGATATCAATTTACAAATCTTAATCTAAAATTCTGAAAATGATCTAAATGCTTATAAATCTTCATAATCATCCTATTTTATCGATATTTTATTAAAATCTAGATATTTAAACATATCATGATTTTAAGATAAATATCAAAATTAAAAAACCTTGCTAATCTATGCTTGTTTTGATAACTCGGATCCGAATCAAAATCCAATTAATTGACAGTAGGGTGTTCTATCTTCTCCAGAGTAAAAATATAAGAGAGCATTCTGTTAAACATTCAAGAGCGTTCTATAGAACCCAATGTTGTTGTTATACCTATATCATAGCATCCTATCTTTTGAAGACGAAAATATGAGAGGACGTTCCATAGAAGAATTAAGATCGTTCTGTACAACCCAGTGTTGCTAATACACCTACCATACAACCTTCAATCTTCTTAGTAAGTAAAATAAGATGACGTTCTAAATAACACTTAATAGCATTTTATATGCTCATTGTTGTTGATATACTTATTTAATATATAGTGTTTTATTTTCTGAAAAATTCACTGTAGAATGCTCACTGGATTATTTCTTCGACTAGAATATGGGTGAGAGAATCTCGTTCATTCCACGCATCACAATGCTATCCCAAAAAAAAACATCCACAACAGATTTCTAAACATCTTGCATGGAGATCTCATGTTGCAATAATATTGCCAACAAAATTTTATCTATTGGATCTGAGAGCTACGGTCATGGTTTGAGGTTTATAATATTTGATCCAATTCTCTACAAATTACGACAAAATGATTCAGATTTCAAACCACCATCATTCGGATTTATAAGAGACTAGGAGCCACTTCGAAGCTTTGAAGATGAAATCCCTAATTACTGTAAAGGTGCTTGGAGACCTCCACTTTCATTGTAATGCGTAAAAAAAATGGTAAATATCACTAGAATTCAGCTTGCCGGAGAGTAACTTGTGCCGGAGAGCCAGTGTTTGGGTTCATTTCGTGCCCTAACATATCTCCACAGAAATTCTAAAATGAAGATAAATAATGATTATATTATATATATATATATATATATATATATATATATATATATATATATATATTAAGGGTATAAATGATTTTTCAACTTCTATTTTAAGGGTATAATTGTCTTTGCATAATAAAATATGTTACAAAAATGCCCTTAAGATATTTTCGATATAAGGGGCATAAATGTCTTTTCACTATCTTCCCGTAATTACCATTATGTCATTCCAAGCCTATAATCATCTTTTCGTATTCTATAATTTCCTTCTAACGAAACTGCCCCTTAGATATTTTGTTTCATAAGAGTATAATTATCTTTTACATTATTATAACCTAATTACCATTACGTCATTCCAAGGCTATAATGGATTTTTCGTATTACGTTTTATTTTATTTAGGCTTCTACCATTTGAACCCTGCATGGTAAATATGATAAGTTTACATACATTTTGTTGTTTAAATTATTGAATTCAAAGCATTCAACCTAGTTGATTTCCACTAGTGGCCGGCTGTCATAGAAAGTAGCTAGAGTCCTTAATGAAAGATAAAAAGTCAAAGTCACTCAACTAAAGCAAGTCTTTACTGACCCAAAGGTGACAAGTCGAGGACAGCCAACAAAAAGGAGTCCTTAGTCAAAAGTGGTTGGTGCCACATAATTTCAATTCCAATAGTTCTTAATTTCTTATCGTGTACGTAACTTCGAGTCAGGATAAGCAGCAGAAGGGCTATGCAATATGAAGTGAAGAAGTAAGGAAGAGAGCAAGAATGATAGTGATGTGCATAGAGAGAAGGGGGAGGTGAGTTACAGATAGCAGCTTATAATGGTAGGAATATTTTAAAATTCACGGAAGCACTTGCGGCATCATGATTGATACGCTTCCACTCTCAACCGTCCATTATTTGATTAATCCTCACTCACAAATATCTAATGGTGAAGATCACATGTAGCGTAGTCTTCTAAGGAGTGGCGATCGGCTGCCATAGAAAGTAGCTAGAGTACTTAATTAACCAGAGATGATAAGTCAAAGTCAGTCAACGAAAGCAATTCTTTACTACCCAGAGGTGACAAGTCAAATTCAGTTAACGACACTGACCCATAAGTCAAGGTCAGTCAACAAAATCAAAGTCCTTAGTCTTCGTCGTTTGTGCCACATAATTCCAACTTATCGTGTACGTAACTTGGAGCCAGGATAAGCAGCAGAAGGGCAGGGCTCTGCAGAAGAAGTGCAGAAGCTAGCTAGGATAGTGCATAGAAGGTAAATCACGGCCTCGGATTGTCCTGGCGAAGCCAGAAGAGGCTTGTCTCGGGCAACCATAGAATAGGGGACAAGTGGTGGAGAAGTCAAAATCATGGGCGCATAATTTTGACTTTTCTACACATCATATGACACATAGTGATAAAGGTGTTGAGATAAAGGGGAACAGATATCAATTAGGGAGAAGTCAAAATCATGGGGAGAAAATGAAAAGACTTCACCCCTTTTTAATGCCACATGTCCCCTATTCTATGGTTGCCCGAGAGCCCTTTCTAGCTACGCCTGAGACATTCTGAGGCCGTAAATCACATACCGCTATAGAGTAGAGTAGAGTAGAGTAATATAAAGGGCATTGGATTGTCTCTGGCGAAAGCCAGAAAGGGCTTGTCTCGGGTGTCCAGTGGTGAAGACAAAATCATGGGATCCATGATTTTGACTTCTCCACGCATAATGAGACATGTGATGATAAGTGTGTGAGAAAAAGGGAAAAAGATATGAAGTGGGGGGAAGTCAAAATTATGGGGAGAAAATGAAATGACTTCTCCCCTATTTTATGCCAACTGTTACACAATGTGAGGACACCCGAGACCATTTTCTAGCTTCGCCAGATACAATCCAAGGCCAATATAAAGGATGAAAGGATAATGCTAGCATCACTTTCTTTCAAAACTCACTCTCCTTTCGACTGAAGAGAGTGTTAGTGGAAAACATATGTCTTTTTTCTTAATGAAAGACAATAACATATGTTTGATCCATAAAGAAAGTGAGTTTCAAAGAAAATGATGGTAACATTGCCCAAGAAGGAAATCTGAGGTAGAATTATCCAATAGATAAAGTGATGGCTAGGTCCTTAGATATTGCTCTCTCTATCATCTTCTTCATAATCATATTTTCAGGCCTTGGAGCGAGGTAATTATTAGGTGATGACTGCAAATTACTGAGGTGCGGGAAGAATGGCCCTGCTATCCAATTCCCTTTCTGGCTAAAAGGCCGCCAGTCCCATGACTCTGGTTATCCTCTTCCTTTTTGACCCAAGCAAAGTTAAAAATATGCACCATGACTCTGGATATCCTCATCCTTTTTGACCCAAGCAAAGTTAAAAATATGCACCACGTTTAAAAGGGACATGTGTTGGCATTTAGGAGGCGAGAAACAGTGGTACCCCGTGAGGAGTGAATTAACGCTCAAAAGAATAATACAATTATGAAAATAATTCAAATGAAATAACCATTTAAAATGAATGCTCAAACTCAATTGGGTGTCTCAAATTTGTTCCAAATATTCAAAATATCAGCAAAATTTGACAGAATAAGGTCATCCAAATTCAAAGACGAAAGGCAAGAATTTCACAACTGCAAACTGTTTAAAAGAAACAAAAATCAAGAACCCATATAAGGAAAGTTCAGAGGTGAAGAATATTATCAAGCATAACAAAAGCAGAAGAATGGAACATAGACATTAGTACCTCCATAATTTCTTCTTTAATACAAAATACTAAGCCTTGGAGCATAGTACTGCTTGACATAGTGACTAGTTAATTGACATTTACATTAAGGGTAATCATCTCTATAGAATTAAGCGGCATAGACGATATTTCTGTATGGTTTGCGTTGGTTGCATGATCATTGATAGGCGTCTCTTGGGGACATAGAAGAGGCTTGGATGGCATTTGCAGAACTTCAACACTGCCTTCGAGCATCTCTAAGACTTTGCTCATTGAAGGGCGATCGATGGGCTTCAGCTGTATGCACCATAGCCCGACTATGATCATCTTCTTTGCTAATATCTTTTCAACCTCAGTGGCATCTCCCATTTCCATGTCCTCTCCTTGATTGAATCGGTCATAAATCCATGAGGGGTAGTAAATTTGACTCGAATGCTCTGCAAATACATTCAATTTCTTTCTCCTCCCTGCCATTTCCATCAATAACATTCCGAAGCTATAAACATCAGCCTTGTATGAGATGCCTCCGATACTTTTATAGAACAATTCTGGAGCCATATATCCCATGGTTCCTCTCGCTGCAGTGAGAGACACAATACTCTCACCTGTTGGATATAATTTTGCAAGCCCAAAGTCTGAAACTTTGGGAGTGAAGTTCTGATCAAGAAGAATGTTGTGAGGCTTGATATCAAAATGTAGAATTTGCATGTCACAACCCCGATGCAGATATTCGATCCCACGAGCCACTCCTAGGGATATTTCATACATTTTCTCCCAACTCAGAGAAATAACCTTTTTTTCTTCTTCTTCTTGATGAAAGATGTACTTCTCTAGAGACCCATTAGGCATGAAATCATATACAAGAGCCCGTTTAGATCCCTCTGCGCAGAATCCAGTGAGCTGCACGACATTAACATGACGAATCCTTCCTATGGTGAGGACTTCGTTCACGAAATCCTGCCCATTACCTTTTGAGTTAGCCAACACCTTTACTGCCACAAGACGTCCACTTCGAAGCTTTCCTCTAAACACGGAGCCATAGCCTCCTTGACCCAATTTATCTTTGAAATATTTCGTCATCTTCTTGATTTCTGAATAAGAGTACCTAATTGGCATGAGATTGTTGTTACCCTGTAGGAACTCTTCAATGGTGTCATACATGGACAAATGCCTTCGTCGGAATTTATAGATCAAAAACGCCAAGAAACATAGAATCCCACATGAAGTTCTTACAGCCAGGATAAGTGCTGCATATATAAGAGAATCATGTATAGAATTATGAGAAAGACTTACACTTACGCCATTGAAAACATGCAAAGTAGGTATTTTTTCAATCACTTAGAATGATACCATATCTTACCTATGCCTATGCTTCCATATATTGTGACAGCTGTTAGAACAGTAAAAAGAAAAAAATCAAAGCGGAGGTTCAGATACTTTGAAAAAAGGTTTTTAAAAAAATAAACATGATAAAAAGGGTGTGGGAGTCCTTACTAGACATTATATGAAGCACCGTGGAGTTGCCTACATTGACCAAGCAAAGAAGAGTATCAGTCTAGGTATTGAAGAAAATGAATATATTGACAACCGAAACAGCTGTCCTTATATATGTGGGTACTCTCAAATCCTAACCTTTTAAATCAATTATTAAATGAACATGAATAGAGCTAATGTGACATTAGAAATGACAAAATAAGCAAAGCCAAAATTTCTTAGTGATTAGCCTTGGACAGAGTATATTTATTTGGGAATTGGGAGTACCCATGGACTGATGACTCATATAGATATATGAGAGAAGAAGTATTTCACGAAACTCTCTTACGCACATGTGAAGGATGGGCCGATGCAGTGGTAGTAGGCGTGGATAACGCACTGGAGTTTGGTATCGGAACAGCGGTCCCATCTTTGTAACTTAAGGGGCCAAAGAGAATAGCACCAGACGCTGTTGTCGACCTCAACAAAACAATAGTCCGAATAATCGTCCAAACTTCCTGGGCAATCTATACAGTCGATGCTGCGAATCCATAAAAGCTCAAACCCCCATACCAGCTCATCGTGGATGTCAGCAAAGGAATAATTCCCGCCTTCCTCCAGCCGACTCGGAACCATCAAGCCCATGATGCACGATTCCTTCGCATCTGATACCTGCATTACCCCCGGTACTACCATAGCATAAGAATGCTTTCGCAATGAGGAACCATTGATGCAAGGAGTAGTGTCCAGATACTGACTAGAATTCATTGGTTTCTCACATTCCATTAGAATTGTACAGTTCTGACGATTAGGCAGGAAGTATGGATACCCACTTGTGTCCATGCTAGGGAATCCACTATCGATAAAATAGTACGGTTCATACTGACGATGCGCATAGCCGAGGTTAAAATTCGTAAAGGAGTATCGAGGAAAGGAGGAGCAATTGTCCTTGTGCACATCGGGATCCACGACTCGAATTGTACTATTACTGTACGAGATGGCTTCCACGTAGTACCTGCTGGAATTTAAGTATAGAATGGTACGATTATCCTCACAAGCGAGCTCATAGTTGTAGGAACGGTCACCGCAGTTGGGAGGATCGCCTTTGAAGTAAAAAGGGTACCTTATGTTGTGTATATTTCCGCAAGAACGTTCACCGCACTTGGAAGGATCGCCGTTGTTCGAGTAAAAAGAGTTGCTTATGTTTCCGCAACAACGGTCACTGCAGTTGGGAAGGATATCACCCGTCAAGTAAAAAGGGTATCTTCTGTTCTGAACTGGGTTGGAAGAATGAGTACAAGGATAATGATGATGGTACTGGGCATTACAAGCTACAAGGAAGAGAGCGAGAACGATGGTAACCAACCCTATCTTTCTTCTACTAATCATGATGTGCATAGAGGGAAGGAGGAGGTGAGTTACAGATAGCAGCTTGTAATATAAATAGGAGTATATTAAAAGGAGCCAAATCATCTCGGATTTGGCAAATCCAGTTATCAGCCCTAGAGGTCACCTCGTGTCTCCTTTGACACCCCTACCCCTAGGTTCATCCACCCATTTTTGGTTTTTTTTTAAAAAAATATTAATTCAGTTTTTTAATCAAAAAAAGAATTAATAATTTTTAAAAAAAATCAAAAATAGGTGGGTGAACCCTAGGAGTGGGTGAACCTTTACCCACGGTTAAGGGGTGTCAAAGGAGACACGTGGCGACCTCTAGCGGTGATAACCGGATTTGGCAAATCCGGTTATCACCGTAGAGGATTTGACTCCATTTTAAAATTCACGTAAGCAATTGCGTCATCATGATTGATACGCCTCATTCTCAACCGTCCATTGCATTATTTGATTGATTAATCCTCACCCAACAAATATCTAATGGTGAAGATGGCATGTACGGTAGTCTTCTCTGATTTACTTGATCTTAACCATAGTTAAAGGGAGTTAAAAAGGAGACACTTTAAATTTTTTATTATTATTTTTTTCTAAAAACCAAAGTTAGATGTCTTAACCCTAAGGGTGAGTGAATCTTAACCACACTTAATTAAAGGGATTATAAAAAAGGACACATTAATTTTTTTATAAAAATCAATGTTAGATACTTTAACTCTAAGGATTGATAAATCTTAACAACAGTTAAAGGGAGTTCAAATGGGACAAGTTAATTTTTTTTCTTTTAAAACCAAGGTTAGATGCTTTAACTCTAACGATTAGTGTATCTTAACCTAAGTCAAAGGAAGTTAAAAGAGGACACGTTAATTTTTTTAAAAAAATCAGGGTTAGATGCTTTATCCCTAAGGGTGTGAATCTTAATCACAACTTTAAAACATATTAACCATAGTTTAAGGGTAGTTAAAAGCGTTGTGAGGTTATGAGATATTATAAGGACATAATAGTCAATTTTCTAACAATAACATAGGGAAGCCTAACCAAACTAGGGACTAAGGCTGTTAGTTTGCAAAATCAATGAGTTAATTTACAAAACCGTTATTTGCAAACCTGATAGAATACAGCAGATGATATGCAAAAACCCCCTTAGTTAATTTCCACTAGCGGCCGGCTGTCATAGAAAATAGAAAGTAGCTAGCCTCAATAACGAAAGATAATAAGGCAAAGTCAAGTCAAGGAAAGCAAGTCCTTACCCACCGAAAGGTGACGAAGTCAAGGTCAGTCAACAAAAAGGAGTCCTTAGTCTTCGTCGTTGTGCCACAGAATTCCAATTTCAATAGTTCTTAATTTCTTATCGTGTACGTAACTTTGAGTCAAGATAAGCAGCAGAAGGGCTATGCAGTATGAAGTGAAGAAGCAAGGAAGAGAGCAAGAACGATGGTCATGAACCCTATCTTTCTTCTGCTTAAACATGATGTGCATAGAAAGAAGGGGGGAGGTGAATTACAGATAACAGCTTATAATGGTAGGAATATTTTAAAATTCACATAAGCACTTGCGTCATCATGATTGATACGCCTCCACTCTCAACCGTCTATTATTTGATTAATCCTCACTCACAAATATCTAATGGTGAAGATCACATGTAACATAGTCTTCAAAGGAGTGGCGACCGGCTGCCATAGATGATAGATGATAAGTCAAAGTCTTTAGTCTTCGTCGCTTGTGCCACAAAATTCCAATTCATACCAATAGTTCTTAACTTGGAGCCAGGATCAGCAGCAGAAGGGCTCTGCAGTAAAAAGTGCAGAAGCCAGCTAGGATAGTGCATAAAGGGAAAATCACATACCGCTATAGAGTAGAGTAGAGTAATATAAAGAAGGAAATATGAGGTGGAATAGACAAAAGGCATATAATTATAATGAAGATGGGTAGATCCTTAGATATTGCTCTCTCTATCATCTTCTTCATAATCATATTTCCGGGCCTTGGAGCGAGCCAATTATTAGGTGATGACTGCAAATCACTGAGTTGCCGGAAGAAAGGCCCTGTTATCCGATTCCCTTTCTGGCTAAAAGGCTGCCAGTCCCATGACTCTGGATATCCTCTTCCTGCAGCGTTTGAGCTATCTTGCACTGATGGGAATGAAACCGTGATTGAGCTTCCATTTGCAGGAAAGTTCTTCGTAGATTACATCGATTACATGTCTCAGGCGCTATATGTCCACCCCACCGATAGTAATTGCCTTCCAAAACGGTTTCTACACCTCAATTTCTCTCTTTCTCCCTTCACTTTAAATAGATCAGAATACTACCCAGACTACTACCCATACGACTACTACCCAGACTACTACCCAAACTACTACAAGTCATACAACTACACCTTTTTCAATTGTTCATCGAGAGATGCAGGATTCTATGCACCCATCACTTGCCTTAGCGTCCCTGGTTACGGAGTTTATGCTTTTCCGTCTGAAGAACCCATGTCTTTCGTTACCCTGTCGTCTTGCATTAAAGTTAAGAGCATTTCAATAGATTTGAAACTTCATGAACCTCTTCCTTTGATGTGGTTAGCACCGAAATGTAGAAACTGTGAAGTGGAGGGCAAGAAATGCAGATTGAAGAGTAGAAATGGAACTGAAACTGAAACTGAATGTCTCGACATTCCAAAAGGTATTGCCCATCTTCTTCTGCACTTTCTGCTTTAACTTTTTTTAACACACAGCAAGCGAACAGCTATTAATAAGTATTCATTTAGGGGATCATGTAACTCTCTAACTACCATTTTAATAAGACCCTTATTCTTTCAATGGGAGGGCTGTGAAAGAAGAAGAAACTCTAACTACCATTTAGGCACCTGTATGGCCCATCTTCGAAGATGATGGCTTCGGATTACCTCTAGTGAACGCCCGAGCTGGATTCGGATGGGCAACAGCGCTCGGCCATTTTGACGAACAGAATGGCCTAAATAGTAACACTAGGCCCAGTCAAAGACACTGTAATTGGCCTCCCAATTATTTATTTTTTGGGGTTTCTGCATATCAACTGCTGTGTTCTATCAGCTTTGTAAATACACTGTTATGAGTAACAATTTTGCAAACTAACTCAAGGTCTTGCAACTGTTAGAGAAACAACCTCAATCCCTAGTTTCTAGTTTCGTTAGGGGTCCGTTTGTTATTGTTAGGAAAATAATTATTATATTTCATAACTCACAAAGTCTTTAACTACACTTGGGTTAAGATACACTAACCCTTAGAGTTAAAGCATCTAACCTTGGTGTTAAGAGAAAAAAATTATATGTCCCCTTTGAACTCCCTTTAACTGTTTTCAAGATTTATTAACCCTTAGGGTTAATGATTTTTAGAAAGAACAATTAACGTGTCCCTTCTTAACTCCCTTTAACTGTGGTTAAGATTCACTCACCCTTGGTGTTAAAACATCTAACTTTGGTTTTTAGGAAAAAAAATTTAAGGTGTCCCCTTTTGACTCCCTTTATTGTGGTTAAGATCAACTAACCCTTAGGGTTAAATCATCTAACCTAGGTTTTTTTTTTTTAAATGAAAAAAATATATATCTTTTAACTCCCTTTAACTGTAGTTAAGGTACACTAACCCTTGTGGAAGGAGACATGTTAATTTTTTTTTTTAAAATACCAAAGACCAAGGTTAGATGCTTTAACCTTAAGGATTAGTTGATTTTAACCACAGTTAGAGGGAGTTAAAAGGGAACAGCTTGAATTTTTAATTTTTTAAAACTAAAGTTAGATGCTTTAATCCTAAGGTTCACTAACCCTTATGGAAAGAGACATGTTAAATTTTTTTTAGATACCAAGGATCAAGGTTAGATGCTTAACCTTAAGGGTTAGTTGATTTTAACCACAGTTAAAGTGAGTTAAAAGGGGACAAATTGAATTTTTAATTTTATAAAACCAAAGTTAGATGTTTTAATCCTAAGGGTTAGTGAACTTTAACCACGGTTAAAAGGAGTTAAAAGACACGTTAAATTTTTTTTTTTTCTAAAAACCAAAGTTAGATGTTTTAATCCTAAGGGTGAGTGAATCTTAACCACAGTTAAAGGAAGTTACAAAGGAACACATTATTTTTTCTAATTTTTTTTCTTAAAGTCAAGTTTAGATGCTTTAACCCTAAGGATTAAGGAATCTTAACCACAATTAAAAGGCGTTCAAAGGGGACACAGTTAATTTCTTTTCTTTTAAAACCAAGGTTAGATGCTTTAACTTTTAGGGTTAGTGTATCTTAACCTAAGTTAAAGAGAGTTAGAAGGGGACACGATAATTTTAAACCGATGCTTTATCCCTAAGGGTGTAAATCTTAAACAAGGGTTAAAACTTATTAACCATAGTTCAAGGATAATTAAGGCTTTGTAAGATTATGAAATGTCATAAGGGCATAATAGTCAATTTCCTAACAAAAACAAATGAAAGCCCAACAAATTAGGGATTGAGGTTGAATGTCTCACAGTTGCAAAACCATGAGTTAATTTGCAAAACTGTTACTCATAACAATATATTTGCAATATTAATGTAGAACACAGTAGTTGATATGCAAAAAACCCTTATCTTATTTTATTTTTATAAAGGGCCTAATAGAATGCCCGGTCCGGGTTTTCTAACGTCTCTAGCTTTCACAAGGGGATGAGTGACACCTACTATTTTTGAATTTTTTATTCTAAAAATTAATCTTCAGAATATATTTTTTTTTTAATGCAAAAAGGAAGTCTCTATCATAAATCCTATTAGAAAGCTAGGCCTAGGGCCAACCGGTTTAGCTTTTTTTTTTCCTGCTGCGCTTATCATTTAACTAAGTTAGCGGTCAGAAGTTATTAACTAAGTTAGCGGTCAGAAGTTAGCTTGGGCACTGGAGCTCTTGCGAAGTTAACTTGGGCAGCGAAGCTCTTGCAACTCGTACCAGGGGGGGGGGGGAGGCATTAGATCCCCAGACCTTCCTCCACTAAATGCTACACCCTTACAACTCACGCAAGAGGCGGGGGTGTGGTTTAGCCTAAAACGAAAGGAAAAAATAAAGACACAGTACTGTGTTGGTATTATAGAGAGATTGGGAAGAGAGAAACTAACGCTAGCATTCCCTTCACCCAATTCTGCAACTTGAAATCTTTAATGCTAGCGGTGTGTGAGTTTTGTTAAACTCCTTTCGGGTTTGCCACATTGGGCTCGAGCAAGTGGGCCATCTGCCACATCACCTAGGGCCTAGGGGGAACTTGTACAAATCCATTCGGACCAGATCACAATCAATTGCAATTGAAGATAACCCCGAGTTCAATCACATCTATAGCTCAACATGTGTCCCCTTTAATCCTTATTAATTGTGATTAAGATTCCTTAACCCTTGGGGTTCAACAATATAAGCTTGGTTTTTATTGAAAAAAACAGTAATCCTAAGGATTAAAAATTATTAACCAGAGTTAAATATTTTTTTTCTTAAAATTAAGGTTATATTGTTGAACCCCAAGGTTAAGAAATCGTAAGCATAATTAATAAAGGTTAAAATGGACACATGTTGACCTATTGAACTCAGGAAAGTTCAAATGCAACTGACTCTAATACTATATTTGAATTTCGAGTAATTCGGAAATCTTTTCTTAATCCATCTAGGATCTGAAACACCCCATTTAAGTAGTGTACTATTTACGATAAACATGGTCCCTCAAGAAGATAATCTCCTCTCTTGTTATCCCCTTATTTGAATGGGACAAATTACTGCTTCAAAAGATAAATCAGAGAAGCACAAATGTAACCAAATGGCATGATTTTGCTTGGTTCTTAAGGCCTGCAAGGTAATAACTACATTCTCCTTTCCAGGTTCATCCACTAAGCAAGGTTCACCCACTAAGCGAGTAATTGCAGGTGAAGTTCTCCACCTACCTTTAAAATTTTCAATTGTGCCATTTGGGAGTTGATGGGTTCTATTCCTACTTCTTAGTATGTTTTAATGTGTGCAGGTGTAACCGTAGGCTTCTTTCTTCTTGTAGTAGCAGTAGGGGCATCACTCTACCGTATTTGCAATTCAAACAAACTAGAAAGAGAGAATCAAATCAAGATTGAAAGATTCCTAAAGGATTACAAAGCTCTTAATGCTATAAGATACTCTTATGCTGATATTAAGAGAATTACAAATCAATTTAAGAACAAATTAGGCCAAGGAGGTTACGGCAGTGTGTTCAAAGGGAAGCTCTCTAATGAAATTCTTGTCGCTGTTAAGATCCTCAACAATTCTACGGGAAATGGAGAAGAGTTCATTAATGAAGTGGGTACAATGAGTAGAATTCACCACGTCAATGTGGTTCGCCTGGTGGGCTTTTGTGCTGATGGATTCAAACGAGCTCTTGTTTATGAGTTCCAGCCAAATGAGTCGCTAGAGAAGTTCATCTTCTCAAAGGATGTCAAGAACCCTTCCCTTGGTTGGAAAAAGCTTCAAGATATTGCTCTTGGTATAGCCAAAGGAATAGAATATCTTCACCAAGGGTGCGACCAACGCATCCTCCACTTCGATATCAAGCCTCATAATATACTGCTAGACCACAACTTCAACCCAAAGATCTCTGATTTTGGTCTAGCAAAATTGTGCTCCAAGGAACAAAGCGCGGTATCTATGACTGCCGCCAGAGGAACAATGGGCTACATTGCACCTGAAGTGTTCTCAAGGAATTTTGGAAATGTTTCATATAAATCGGATGTTTTCAGTTTTGGGATGATGTTGCTTGAAATGGTTGGAGGGAGGAAGAACATCGACACCACAGTGGAGAACACAAGCCAAGTGTACTTCCCCGAGTGGATCTACAATCGTCTCGATCAAGGGGAAGAGCTAGTAATCCAAGTCGATGAAGAAGACGATGCTAAGATAGCAAAGAAACTAACAATTGTGGCACTATGGTGCATTCAGTGGTACCCAGTGGATCGTCCTTCAATGAAAGTTGTGGTCCAAATGTTGGAAGGAGCTTTAGAAAGCTTGATCATGCCACCCAATCCTTTTGCCTCCACAGATCAACCGACAACTAGTGCAACTATGGCTGTTAGACCTTTCCACACTGAATTAACAGTCATTTCTGAAGCAGAGTGAAGGCTAAAAGTTGTTATTAAAGTATATATATGTATATGTATATCATCCTCGAATTAATCCAGTAGCATTGTCAATGTATGGAGATTAAAATAAAATAAAATAAAATTCTCCATCAAGTGTATGCAACCATGTGGTGTTTATCAAGTTGAAAATTTAAAGTATTATTGATGAAGCTATAGTCCTCACCTTTTGGGTTTACTTATGCTATCACAAATGAGTAAACCAAAATTATGTACTTAAGATCGAAGTGGATCATGTATGGCTCTACGTGTTGAAAAATAAATTCTATTGAATAACATGGATTCCTCAATACGTTGACAGATAGGGTTTATATAGAGGTTAAATCTATCTAAAGATGGAAAGAATAATCAATCAAATATAATCTAAATCTTTGATTGATGCTAATCAAAGATTGTTTTTATCATAAATCAAATATTTGTGATTGAGATACACTGATAGCGATACAATGTATCTCACCCATGTTATTATGCTACTTCAATCTCTATTACCCTCCTACAATTGCATGGTCCTTTCAAGGAGCATGCAATTTGTTACAAATGTTAGCTCTTTATATTCCTTGATTTTTATGATTTGTTGATAAATAGCCTAAACATTCAACCGTGCTTGTTGGTGGTCACTACCAATCTTTGAAATTCATCTTTGATGCATCCAGCTCATTTATGAGTATGCCAGAGCTAGTGGCCCACTATATCAGGTGGTTATGGTCTCTTCTCCCAGTAGCATATGAAGTAGCATCCGACATGTTGACGAAAAAATCACTCCCGTTGGAGCAGTCCTCAATAAATAAAAGAAAAAAGGGAAATTCAGAGGTATGAGTGTAGAAATTGGGTGATTGTAGAAGGATGGATAATGGTATGATTTTTATTTTTAAAATAACAATAAAAATTTTTCACACTTAACGGGCGTGGCACCACCCGCCGGAAAGAGAAAACAAGAGCTAAGGGGTCACCAAAGGATCAATGGCTCATATACCATGTAAACTAATGATTCTATTGATTTCTTTTATTCCATACATTGACCCATATGGTTTATACAGAAGTGAAATCTATCTAAAGATGGAAAATATAGTCAATCAAATCTAATCTAAATTTTTGAGTGATTCTAATCAAAGATTTAGATACATTGATAGTGATACAGTGCATCTCAACCACGTTACTATGCTATACCATTCTCTTACTCCATATGATTGAACAATTCCGGATCTTACCAGAGAAAAATTTTAATTTGGGCAAAGAACAAAGATTTATCTTGTTTAGACCAATGAGGGGCAGTTTGCCCAACTACGAGGTAATTAATGATATCTGCAAACCATGGTGCTTGAACTTGGTTTACTTCAAACAGTTGCTCATTCAGAAAGGAGTCTTGGACAGGGTAGGGATCATGAGAGGACTCGACTAGGAGTTTAGATAAATGGTGGGCAACTACATTATTGGAACTTGTTTTGTCTAAGATCTCTAAATCAAACTACCGAAGAAGGAGGATCCATTGAATAGTGTCCTTAGAGAGGAGATACCGCAAGGCGGCATGATTAGTGTACACTAAGATTTTAGACCTTAGGAGATACGATCGGAATTTGTGTAGGGCATATACTACAACTAGTAATTCTTTCTCTGTGGTTGTGTAATTCAATTGGGCATCCGAGAGAGCCTTGATAGCGTAGTAGATGACATGAGGGGCTATATTCACCCTTTGCCCTAAGACCACCCCAACTGTATAGTCTGAGACATCATACATCAGCTCGAATGGGAGAGACCAATCTGGAGGTTGCATTATTGGGACAATAAATAGTAGATTACAGTTTTTCAAAAGATTATAGACAAGCCTCATCAAAGGAAAAAGGGACATCCTTGGGAAGTAAATTGCTCAAAGGTCCAGAAATCTTGCTGAAGTCCTTGATGAAGCGGTGATAAAACCACACATGGCCAAGGAAGGGTCGAATTTTATACACCGTGGTCGGTGGAGGAAGACTCGCAATAAGGTCGATCTTGGCCTTATCTACTTCTATATCCCGTTTGGACACTATGTGTTCCAAAATAATGTCCTCTTGAACCATGAAAATGACTCTTCTCACAACTCAAAATAAAATTTGTCTTATCGCATCTTTGTAAGACCAATGTTAGATTTTGGAGACAATCATTGAATGAGGTTCCAAATATGGAAATTTCATCTATAAAGACCTCAAGAAATTTATCCACCATGTAAGAAAAATTAGACATCATACACCTTTAAAAATTTGCAGGTGCATTACATAAACTGAATGACATACACTTATAGGCAAAAGTGTCAAAAGAGCATGTGAAAGTGGTTTTCTCTTGGTCCTCGGAATAGACAGACACTTTATATCCAAAATCATCATCTAGAAAACAATAGTAGCTCTTGTCTGCTAAGATCTCTAGGTTTTGATCAATGAATGAGAGTAGAAAATGATCTTTCCTAATCACGGAGTTGAGTTTTCGATAATCATCAATACACATACGCCAACCTGTGGTTACACGTGAGGGGACTAACTCTCATTCAGTATTGGATACAACGGCGACACCAGATTTTTTTGGTACCACTTGAGTGGGCTTACCCACTTACTATCAGAAATGGGGTATATGATACCCGCATCAAACAATTTTATGACCTCTTTCATCACTATCTCCTTAATGTTGGGGTTCAATCTCCGTTGTGTTTCTCTTGAAAGTTTAGCATCTTCTTAAGATGAATGTGATACATGCACACAGAGGGATTCATCTCCTTTAAATAAGTTATTATAAGTTATGGTCCACCCCATAGCTCCTATGTGCTTTTTGAGTACAACCATCAATTGACGATTCATCTAATAAATCAAAAACAATAATGACAGAAAGAATTTCTTGTGGTCCCAGAAAGGTATATTTAAGTGAAATTGGGAGTGACTTCAACTCAAGAGTAGACTATGCCTCTAAGGATGGGATGGCTGGAATGCTAGAGGTTGTGGGTAGTGGTTCTTTCCAGAATTTCCATGGGGGGAAGTCCATGAGAGAAGTAGAGTTTAGGAGATTTTTGACTTACTCAATGGATCCCTCAACATCATAGCCATTTGTATTGAAGTGGACTAGACATGCCTTAAATGGTCTTTAGATAAGATGTAAGGAATGAAATCTTCAACTATCTCTTTTATGGAATCGACCAAGAAGCATTCCTCCTCATTTGGAGGTTTCTGAGAGGTGCTAAAGATGTTTAACCAGCCTTTCATGTTCCCAAAAGAAACAATCATCACCCCGATTCGACAATTGATACAAGCATTGGTCGTGGCCAAAAAGGGTTGACCGAGAATCACTGGAATCTGCTTTTTAGTATTCAGGACTGGGTTAAGGTTTATTAACAACTAACTCTTCTATGGTTGATAACTGCAGACTACAGCACCCCAAATGAAGAGGTGGGTCGTTTAGAGAGAAGTATGGAATGGTCAGTAAAATTGAATTGTTTAAATTTAGAAAAATCAATATAACACGTGTCATAAGATGGTAATCCTACATGGCAAAAAGGAGAATGAGAGAAAGCATTTTACCTTAGTATTATTTAATATATAATAATAATAATAATAATAATAATAATAATAATAATAATAATAATAATAATAATAATATGGAAAATAGTCACCTCCTCGGTGAAAGTATACCTCTTTTTAATTTTAGAAAAACAGTTCTTGGGGGGGCATACATCGAATCCCAAGATCTGATTAAGATTCTAATTGATTTTTATTCAATGAGAGTTAAAATCACAATACCTTTGCGACTTTGAATTTGTTAAGTCAAATCCACGATAATAGCGATACCGGCAAAACTTTACAAGTGCCAAGTCTCCTTCGCAATCCACATGGATCTCCTTTTTCTTTAAAGCTTTCTCTAATAGAAGCGAATGGCCTTTCCAAAAATCCAGCTCTAGAAATCTTGAATAAAAGATCCAATCTTTATCCTTCAAGATGAGTTCTTGATCTCTTCTTGATACTTAAAGCAAGAACACAATATAACAAGAATAAAAGGGGAAGGGGGCTGACCGTACACCCTAGAGAGAGAGGGGGTTGGGTGTGAGATTGAGGGAGGAGAGAGATTGCAAAAATCTGGAAATTAATCATTGTCCTCAAAGTGTGACCGTACACTTCTATATATAGGTTTTACTTGGGTTGTTTGCAACCCAAGTCTCCTCTTTCTAATCCAATTAGAATTTCTCCATTAATTTCCTATTTGGTTTCTCCTTTAATTAATTAGAATTAATCAAAATAGAAACTAATATTATCCATTAGTGTCTAATTAATCACATCATTATCCTAATCCAATTAGGATTCTTTGATTAGCAAGAAACTAATAGAATCCCTAACAAATAGGGAATCTTTAATTAGTAACTAACTAACTAACCTTATCCAATAAGTAGTTTAGTTAATTAGAAACTAATTAAATATAATAACAATTATTATATCCATCTTGAAGTGGGCGTCCCACCCTAGGTGGGCCCCACTCCAACACGCCACTTTAAGGGTTGTTGACCCTTTGGTCAATTTTAATATTCTTTTAAAATATTCCCCAATGGGTCCTACCCATTTGGTTTTTCACATTTAATGTAATTCCATCTTTTAGAGCTTCACTATATCATATAGTGATTTCTTAGAAAAATAAATTTATTTAATTATTTAATTAAATTAAACACTTTAATAAAGTCCTTGTGTATGGGATCTAAAGGGATCTCTTATTTCCGGTTGTGGGACCAAGTACTCAACCTTTCGGTTAAAGCTTTGTTACTAGGAAACATCTTTCCTATACTCCATTAGGATTATAGAATTTTATCTATATCCCTGGACTTCCACCAATCACAATTAATGTCCATTAACACAATATGATTAACCTCCAGAAAATAGAGAATTACTTGCAGGCATTTCTATCTCAAGATTTGTTTACAGATCAGTCCCTCCACTTCCAAAATTGTTATAAGCTTACGGGACAATATCTAATACTGTCTTTAATCCCTGGCTTATATTGAGAACTCATTCTCTTTGATACTTTTAGTCAAACTTGGATTTGCAAAACATTTTAAAAAATTATTTAAAAGAAATAATAATTATTATTACATTTCTTTTATACAGAAAATAAATTCCTCGATAAAACCATTTCATCGATAAATACCAGTGCTGGGTTTTTCAAGTCCGATTTTGATATAAGTATCAACTCAATATTATTTACTCTATAAGAGTAGTGGAATCTTTATCGAGCGCACACATACTTCTTCCAGTACAGCGTACATAACCCAACGAGCCCGTATTTAGTCTGATATGTTGGACATTGACGATTGGCTACATCAAAGCTACATAGGCAAATACTAGAGAAGATGTCGACCTCTCAGGTTAAGGACAATCTATCAAATTGACTACCATAAATATAAAGACAGTATATTTCTAGGGTATCCACTGAGCGATCCAGTTGCAATATAAGTACTTTTTACTTATATCCACATTTTAGTCAAGAGACCATTCTCTCAGTGATTGAGATTCATCACTCCATCATATGGAAGTAACAATGTGTAAGTTATTAGGAATACATTGTCCAGATGCATCCTGATTAACTTGGAACAATTTTAGGTCTACAAGGAACTGGAAAAACCATATCTCCTTAGCAATCAGTTATCAACTAATTGGATGGTTTTCCTACAATGTTACCTAAGGAACAAAGTAGTCTCATCCAATGAGATACTTTTGATATATTACCCAATGTAGAAGACAATGTGTGAATGTAAAATATGCACTTATTGATTTAGAAATAGATAAATACAATTCTGGAATGGCTTTGTGGGCATACATGTCTAACACTCGAGCCGAGGAGGTGACTTACCGTCTCGTCCCCACTTGTTGGGGCCACGTGTCCCCTTTTTTCTCTCATTAACTGTGGTTAGGATTCAGCCAACCCTAGGGTTCACACATCTACCCTTGGTTTTTAGAAAAAAAATATTTTAAAAAAAATTAACCACAAGAGGTGGTTAATTTTTGAACCACAATTCCAAGTGTTTGTGAGAGCGAGGAGGAATAGTCACCTCCTCGGCCCGAGGAGGTGACTATTGCTCTAATAACAATAATATTACTAATGTGACGATTAATGATGGATTGGGGGGGATTAATCTTGAGAGGAAGAGCAAAGGATAGGAGAGAGAGAGTTAGTGAGAAGATTAAGATTTTAATTAAGGTGAGTTGGGTCCACATGACACACATGGAATAAAGCTATTGGTTGGAGAGTGTACCACGTGGGACCAATTTGAATAGAATGGAGAGCAATGCTAAACAACATGAGGAAGATAGCAAGATGAAAAGGGGAATTGACCGTCACTGCCATTCCATTGGTCAACACGTGTCTCTCTTGACACCCCTTAATTGTGGTTAAGGTTTATTAACCCTTATTAAAGTTCAACCATGTAGCCTTAGTTATTAAATATTTTTTTAAAAAAAAATAATTACAGGAGTTAAAATTTCATAACCTAAGTTAGAAAGGCGGTTGAAGGGGGCTTGTGACAGTTTTGGTCCGCAGTAAATCCTTTTTGTTTGAAGTTTCCTCTTGTATTCCTAAAGGCGTAAATCAGTGGAAAACACGATACCCGTCCATCATGGCACGTGGCATTAGGGGTGTCAAAGGGCCTGGTTGGGGTAGGGCCGGGGTCAACCCTAGCCCTACCCTTCCTTATAAGAGTAGAGCCCTAGCCCGGCCCTAGCCCTTCAAGGGCTGGGGTTGATTGGGCCCTAGCCCGGCCCCTCAAGGGCCGGGGCCAAGCCGGGCCAACTAAAGGGCCGGAAGAAAGAGCGGAATTTTTTTTTTTTCATCTAAGATAATAAATTTTTTTTTACTACACCGACTGTCAACCTTACATGGAAATGGATACCCTCCTCTTTTATTCGGGTTTGGGATCAACATTGCAACAAAAAGAGCAATGACAGAGTTAAAAAAAAAATTTCCTTATCAGTGACAGTCATGCATAATAAATTAAAACATAGTATAGGTAAACAAGTAGAATAATAAAACTATATAGAACAAAATTGAAAATATGTTTAAATATAAAACTGAAAGTAGAGAGTAAGATATGAGAGAGAGAGAGAGATGATCGATGAAGAGCCGAAGTGGTATGTGGCCTGTGCGATTGAAGTTGAAGAATGAAGAGGCAAAGTCTTAGAATGTGAATACAAGTTAGGGTTTGGTCTGTGTTAAGTTGGTTTTTATAAGGTCTTTAGTTGGTGCAATTACAAACATAGCCCTACTTTCATAACGTTAATGAAAGGTTAAAGGGAGCATATTAGTAAAATTATTAAAAAATATTTATCTTAAGATAAAGTAGGGCCGGGCCGGGCCGGGAAGGGCCGGACAGGGGGAGCCCTAGCCCGGCCCTAGAGAACAAGGGCTTCCAATTTTTTGGCCCTGCCCGGCCCAAGGGCTGGGGTAGGGCCGGGCTTTGGAGGGCTTTGGAGGGCCGGGCCGGGCCGGGTACCCTTCTATATGGGCTTTTTTGACAGCCTTACGTGGCATTTATACCGTACAACCTGTAGCGAAATCCAAAATCAATCGATCTCTATAAAAGGCTCTGAGTCTGCTCTGCTCTCCTATCCAAGACACATCTCCTCCCTTTCTCTCTCTAACTCTCTCTCTCATTCGTTCATGGCTCGAACATTCTCTCAAACCCTAATTCGAGTATCGTCTCCTTCGTTTCTCTCGAGCAGATCTCCACCATTCGCTCCTTCATCACGCCTCGTGAACCACAGAAACCGATCGAATCAGTCGGAGAAAGCGCAGCTGATCGAGGTCGATCTCGATCCGGAAAGCGATGTTGAGATGTTGGGAATGCGTAGGCTCGATGACGCGATTCATGGGATCATCGTGAGGAGATCAGCGCCGGATTGGCTTCCCTTCATCCCTGGATCGTCGTACTGGGTTCCTCCCCGGAAACGGCCTTACGGAATTGTTGAATTGGTTGGGAAGCTAGCGAATCAGTTGACGGAGGAGGAGACGCTCTCCCTTACCACTGTTCGAGGATGGCCTTCGTCCACGTATTTCGTTGAAGGTATGCTGGATCTGGTTCTTGACTTTTAGGTTTAGTTTTGCCCTAATTTGATGTTCTGGTGATTTTGAAGAAATTTATTTATCTAAATCGTCGTTTATTTATGGAAAATATTTGATTTTTCTGGGTATCGAGTTGTCATATGTCGAAAGTATTGATTTTTATTTGGTAAAAATGGTGATTTAGTTGTTTTTCTCTATTTTGTTTGATTATGTTTGGTGGATTACTGATTCTAGCTAATTTGTAGATTGATTTGGATGAAATATTTCTATATTCCCCTCTTTAGTGATAGTCGATTATGGTCTAGGGACACCAAAGGTCAGTTTTTAGTGAGATCCTTTTATCATACTCTTTATGCTCTCGTTTCCTCATCGGGCTGTGTTGCGCCCTTAGGAACCCTCATAGGTATCATTATTTATTCAATGTGTATAGTTTTCTGAAAGTGCAAGGGGCTCTTATATTGACCCTATCTCTCTAAGGATAGTTCTGCTTCTGCATTCTCATGCTCACTTCCTTGTTTAGCTAAGAGTTCCTGGATGTTACATTAGGTCACAAATTAAGAGTCCATGGTTCTCTGTTCAGCTAGGAGCCTCAGTTTTATAGGCTCAATCAGGTTAGACACTGAGTTGCTGGATGTTATATTAGGTCGTGACAAGAGGGTATTTAGGAAGAATTAGAAAGTGTTTTCTTCTTCAAGGAGGTATCAATATATAGATTACAATCACAAATAAATACGGAAACTAAATATAATCAGATCCTAAATTAGCTCCTACAATCAATCCCTACGATCTCTCTATACAATTCATATATACTAACAACAGGTCTTAAGGTGGAATCAATCGGCTTAAAAATGTTTATTGGATTTGGCTTTCAATAAGAGTTTGAAAACTAACATACTGTCCTTATTAATGCTTATGTATCTGAAAAGGTGCTACCAGAATTGATAGATCCATCCAGGCGGTGTTCACTTAAATTGGGCTCATTGATTTGACGTATATTTCCATTGGATCAATTTACATGAATGTTCTCGATAATAAAAATAAGCAGCTGGTATTCAGTAGTAGCATGTTTTTGAATAATCCTGCTGTTCCATTCTAGAAAATACGTCTATTAGACTGTCGCGACATATATCCTCTTGATGATGAACTGTTTCATGTCAAGTTATTAAATGAGTTAAATTGATAAATTTGTAAACACCTACATGCCTCCATGAAGCTTCTTGGTTTTTTGTCGTAGACTATTACGTGGGAATGGTATTTTATCAGCTTATGTTGGTGAAAAGAACTGAACAAATAAGAAATTCTTAAGATCAGGGTTGGTTTTATAACACTTTATCAAATATAATTCTTTACACTTTGTACAATTGTACAAGCATGTTATCACACCATGAGTAATAAGAGAACAATTGATATTTAAGAAATCAATTCAGGGTTGAAGAGGAATCACTCTTGTAAAAAATATTCAAAATTTATTTCATAACTCTGAATAATAAGATCTTAATTTCAAAAGAAACAGATCATCCAAACCTTTGATATAAAAACTTAATTAAAATTAATTTCAAACGAACTTAAAAAAATGATTTACTAGAGGTCCTTTATTTCAACCCTAGATATAGCAACCTATCACAGATGTGCTCCTTTCTCATAATTTGGCCAACTCATTCGATTCATGCCAATTTGGTAACTTGGGTCTCGTTAGAAAGCTGATTGGGGAAGTTTTTTATTAGGAAAAAAGAGGCATTCTGCACTTTGAAATACAAAAGGATATTGCCATAAGCCTAGTGCATGAAACCTTCTATATTGGGTCTCTTTCTCTGATGAAGTTAGGTTGTATATTAATGCAAGATATAAAAACACCGATCAAGGACAATTCTCAACTTCATGGAAAAAAAACAAATGTTCATACATTGTAGCAAGACTCATTATAATGCAAAATTGTTTATCCAAATCAAGTCTTTGAAAAAAATTCCTTGCTTTTTTTTTTGGTTGATACCTTTTTAGAATGAAGGGTACAATATTGTAGATAGGATTAAATACAAAAGTACAGCCCCAACATTCTTCCATACAAGTCTTCAAGTTTCCACAAAGGAAACAAGTTTCAAGAGGGCTTTATAACTATGGGTGTCAACAGTTGGGTTTGGTAGAGAGGCCAAGCTCGGCTTGGGCTAAGCCCACTTGAGGAATCAATGGTGAAAAAATGTTGTTTTGGAGTTTATAATTAAACGGGCCTTGTTAGGCCTGGCCAAGCCTAGTATAATACTAAAACATGAATCAGACCTAAGACTCCAAGCCCAAGCCCACCTGGAAAATCGACACCCCTACCATTACACCACCATGCTTGATTGATTTGGTGGTAACAGAAAATGTTTTAAAACACAAATGCGTGAGGCATGGCATTAGGATCTCAAGATGCATAAGGCTTAAGCCTCACAAAAAGTCTCATGATCCTTCAATTTAACAAATAAATAAATAATAAATACAAATATTCAAAAGAATTAATTAAAAGTTAGAATACATATATATATAGAGGGAGTAGCATTCTAATGAGCCATGCTCATTGAAGCTTGTAATGAGCGGTCCCTAATAATGTGACACGTGGCAAGTTGTTTTGAAATCTGATCATTGAATGTCAAGATAGGTTGCTCAAGAGACACATGGCAAAAAATTAGCTCGATCGAACATTTATAAACTGTCCAATCGAAGAAGGGAAGATCAACCATTTCTATACCCTAGGTAGGGTCTAGTGAACCTTAAGGGGTTAATGCTGCAAACTAGGGTCTAATCGAACAGTCTAAACATGTCCGATCAGACTGATTTTTTTGACATGTAATGGACCAAAACATCCAACAGTAGGATTCAAAAATTTTATGCCACGTGTCATCTTTCTAGAGGGACTGCTCATTACAAGCTTCAATAAGCATGACTCATTAGTACCTCTCCGTCTGTCCCTATATATATATATATATATATATATATTATATATGTGTGCGCACACACACGTATGTAATATTAATTAAATAACTCAGAAATAAAAATAATAAATTTAAGAGGCAAGAAAAGCTAAAATTTAGATTTTCTTTTTTATTCATATACATATTGAAAGAGGGATGATGTTCAGTCAAAGTAATCACCAACTATATATTTTAGGCAATGGTTCCAAATCGTTGTGAAGTCCTATAAAAATTAGAGTGAAATATACTCAACAAGGTTTTAAAAACCCTAAATATGTTAGACATAATAGATCAAAGTGTTAATTTAAACTCATATTGAAATAGCAAATAAAAAATTTAATATTTTTTATCGATAAAAGAGATTATGAGGTACACATCTTATAATTTAATGTTTTTTTTTAGTTATATGGCTAGAACCTTATTTTTGATTAATGTATGAGGTAAACGCCTTAGACATAAAGTGCATCTCAAGCCATCAAGGCATGAGAAACGTGCCATTGCCTCATTTAAATCTCAAAGTTTGAGGAGGACTCATGAGATTTAAGCCTCTGTGCCGAGCCTCAAGGAGTTTTCATCGAGGCGAGTCCTAAGGCTTAAGCCTCACACGTCTTTGAAAACACTAGTAACAGGTAGCACCAAATCACATGATATCATCCCCCCGAGTCTCATGGAACTCGACCTTGAGTTCGCATTGGGTTCACAATAGTTGATTGTCAATTTATGTGTGTTGAAAGTAGGATGAGTGTGAATGTTCAATAGAAGTTTGATCTTCTAGGAATTTTCATTGATCTCTTTTTGTATTGCTTTATCGATCAAAAACAAATCTTATGTTTCAATTTGTTTTATGTCCTCACCGACAACCGCTCTTTTCCCAAATGGGCCCATATGAGATCTCCATGAAAGATACCAATTTGTGATGTGTATCAGCTATTTCCTTATACATAGCATTGCTTGCTTCAAGGTTTGAGTTTTGACGAACATTTTCATGGAGTTTCATGGTTGGTTTGGCTAAATTCATCGCTTTCTTGTTTCGCTTGAATTTATCCAACAAAAAAATGAAGATAATGTGAATGGGATAGATTATACCCAAAAGCAGTTTTGGAAGACATTTTTTGGTGGAACGGTCGATCAAGAAGTTATATGCAAGCTCAGCTTGAGGTCAAACCATGTCCCATTGTTTAGGCTTCTTCCTTTTTAAGGTGTGAAACATCCATGGTTTAAAATTTTGGTATGTATTGGTTGATACGTATCCTATTTGGAACTACCCAATACACTGGTACACTGAAAAAAATAACTCCCCTGTATTGACCCGATACCGGACCAATACACCCAATATGGGCCCAATACGGGAGATTTTTCAGTCAATTGTTTTTCTCTCCTTCCATTTACACTAGGATCCACAGACCCGATACACACAACTTATTTATATAAAATATCATTTAAGTAAATGATTTTAAATTAATATGTTTTAGATATTTATATTTCAATAAGGTTATATCTCATTTGAATTCAATAAAAATTATACTGGATCCAAATTCTTGAAGAATAAAAAGTCAATTTTTCAGTTCAAGAACAAAATCATCTTTTTAGTGTTTTTTTAGATATTGTCAAAATTTCAACTTTCAAATGGTGAGGTATTTCTCAAATATTAAAATTTCATAAATTCTATTAAATCAAAACTTTACCCAAACCCAAAAGTCCTGCAACAAATGTTTTATATTTTAGTCTCCAAAAATACTTATCTACAAGATCAAAAAATCAACTAACAGTGTAACAGTTCAGCATAAAAAAACTTACATTCAAACTTATAATTTATAGTTGTCATTCAATAAATTCTTTTTTAACCCATTGAATATAATGTTTTAATTTTTAGATTATATTTCTTATACTTGGCTAAGTGACTACGGTTTATATTTTCATACTTGTTTATTAGCACGTATGCCTTTTTAACTTATAAAATGTTAAACTCATATATATGGTTGTATATATAGTTGAAGACCTACATTTAGTTTGTTTTTATCTTATATTTGCATTAAAAAAATTTATGCAAGGTATCGAAGTTTTTTCTTACATATCCAAAACTTTTCTTATCATGTCCTGATTTTTTTGTTGTATCCATCCGATACGGTCCAATATGCTGATACGTATCATGTTTTGGACTTACCAATATGGCACCCAATACCGATATTTTGAACCATGTAAACATCATTATATACTTTCATACTTGGAACTACATCATACCCTCTTGAACGGAAGTTATGCATGCTTGATTTTCAGTATTTGGCTTGTGCCTAATGATCCCATTTTATTCTTTTAAATCGTAAAATCAAAGAAATGTAAATTCTTGATTGCATCATTCTACACTTGAATGATGCTTCCTGTGCACCAGTATAGTTGAAGCATTGAGCCGACCCCTATGCGATTGGGGGGTTCATTAGGCGAGGAGTTGCTTAGGACTGGAAAAGGGATCTCATCTCTTGGTGATTTAGTCGTTTGGACATTGGCACATGGGAAATCCTATCTTGCCAAACATTGGCACATGAGAAGTCCTATCTTGCCAAACATTGGCACATGGGAAGTCCTATCTTGGCTGTCTGTAAGTTGTATTTTGAGGTCAGGCTAGGTAAGTTGGTCCACCAATTTGAGCCTTTCATGTTCTCTCCATATTTGTTATAAGATGTCTGCTTTACTGGTTCTTAGTTCTGTTAGTTACACTATGTAACAAAAAACTCCGTTTTTTACAAATTTCACAAATGATTCGCGCATTTTTATTTTGCCGAATTATTCGCTAATTATTGGATTCCAAAATTATTGGCGAATTATTCGCAAATTTTACGGATTATTCTTGAATTTTCCGAATTATTTTCTCAAACTTTGGCAAAAAATTACTTATTTTGTATATTTTTTAATCAAATTGTTCAGTATATTTTTATATTTATTAATTTATTTTTTATTTGTTCTGAATTTTTCCCGAACTTAACCTCTGTCGAATTATTCCCGAACCCCGACTTTGTCACTATGGTCGTACAAGTTTACCTGAGATTTCAGTGTGTGTGTGGGAACTCCTGTCAAAATTCCTTGCTTTAGGGTTGCTTTTAAACCACCTAACAAGTGTATCGCAATAAAGTGTTATCATCCTTTTCCGCTTTATAGATACTGGATGAATGAGCAAGGGATAAAAGCCTAATAAATGTTTTGGGTGCAGTTGTCTCATTCCTAAAGTGGAAACCGTTACTTTCTAAACCATACTGTCCCAACAAGATAATAAAAGGTCATCCTTTAGCTTTCCGGGCACTAGCAGATTATAGTTTCTCATAGGTACCAACACCTTGGATGAGTTTAAGCTAATTAACATAAGCAAGATTTTTTGGTTGCTTGCATTTACATAGCTCGATGACTCTCGGTTGTGCTGTTAATGGTGTTATATTCCCTTCATGAGATGTTATTGACCAGGTGATGCCTTTGATTTGATGGATATTATAATATGGGGAAGAATTCCGGGTAGTTAAGCAAGTTGGTGCTTAGGAAATTATTAGATATTAGTGTTGCAAATTATTAATGATTTTGTATGCATGAGGATATAAGATGTTACTTTTATTGATACCCTTAAAAAGGCCAGTGTTATTTACTCCCATTGTAATGAGATGCAGCTGACTGTTTTGAGCTAATGTTGATTATAAACCTATGTGGTGTTTTCTGGCTGCAGGCGCAGCTCCACATGTGACCGAGGTGGAAACAAACTCAAAGAACACATCTCAGTCTGAGGATGAGGAAGGATGATCCGCAGCTCTGACAAAAATGGCGGCTGGGGTGAGTGTCTGTTGCCAATGTCCAAATTAATTTTTGCTCACCTGTAGCAGTGGCTGCTCCCCGTTTTTTGCATTGCGAGTTCAAATATATAGGAGTAGGATTATGAGTCTATTTAACTCCTCAATTTCGTGAATTTTGTATTTGCTGTTCCGGGGATAGACACAAATTACTAATATCCACGAGTCTAAGCTGCAGCTTCGGAAGTATGACTTTTAATACTCATAGTCAGTCTTCTCAGTTATGTTACCTGGCCGCTGGTTAAGTGTTTAGGTTGATAGACCCCAGTACATGGGCACAATACATGCATCAAACATTATAGAATTACCCTATTAATTAGTAGTCTTCTATTAGTTGAACTTTTCTATTAAAATATATTTATAACTCTATATATTTGTGTCTACGGCTAGATCTCAAGACTCGGAGCACTAAAGTTTTGAGGGCCTAGTAAATTGCAGCGACATTTAGGCTAAGAAACGATTGTCGGTGAATGGTTTTGAGGATTTCATACACTATTAGCTTTCAACTAGGAGTTATATCAACAACAACAAAAATTCAATTCTTTTTATGGTCATGGTTCTCATGTTATTTCCAGTTCAAGTAGTAATTTTAAAAAGCGTTTGGGACTTTGCAGACGGACTCTTGTAGATATTTAAAAGAAAAGATGCAACAGGGGCGGTGCTGGGGAGGTGCTCCCTCAGGAATGTCTTCTACTCAGAATCTGCTCAAAGGACTAACCCACCACCACTATCTCCTTATAAGCTCGCCCAGAACAGAAGCTGTTTACTTGTGATTTTAGTGTATGTTTTGAAATATATTGGGATGGTTAAAATTTATCTTCTTCAGGTATATTTTGCTTTTCTACTTGCATGTCTAGCATAAGCAACAGGTTATGGGAAAGTGAGCATATGTAAATAATCTACAGAGCTTATGGATTTGTGGGGTGTGATGTGTTGAATGGTTCACATATAGTGCTCCTCTTACCAGAATTGAGCCAGTCATATATCTCAGTAGCAGAGGCCATGGTTCTATAAACAAACATTATTTTTGAACTGGCCATAGATGAGCCTTTCAAACCTGTTACAATAGCTCTGCCCGAGCCCATCGCCAATACACACATGTACAATATGGCTCTGCTAACATATGGAAGAGGGGCTTAGGTGGATTTCGATACTGAGTGATTCAAATGATGAAATTTTAGAAATAAATGTCATGGCTGAACTAACTGTTGCAGAACCTTTCCTCTCTTGCTTTCTCTTATACATGGTTTGTCAGCCAACTTGATGGTGATCCACATATCCTCGTTTCAGCCTACTCCAGCAGGTCAAGATTGTAAAATTTTCAAAACAAAAATTAGTGGTTTTTGTAAGAAAGCTGGTGCTAAATATTATGTCCAAGATCGCAAAGTAAAGTGGACCAAATTGGGAAGAGTTAGGTAGGGGTGGTTAACGAACGCTCTTGAACTATTCGAGCTCAGCTCATTAGCCCATTAAAAGCTAAGCTTGAAGTTCGTTTATTTTGTTAACAAGCCGCTTGAACATGATTTTCGCGCTCATTTTGTTAACAAGCCAAGCTTGAACACATCTTTCACAGGTTGTCAAAAGCTCGGCTCGATTATATATACATATTAATCTATTAAAATATACTTATTTTATTTAAATAATAAAATTAAGTATATGTATTACATACAGTAAAGATTAATAGTATATAATGTATTTTATATGATAAGAATACCCTTTATATAATTATAATCTTATACTTAAATTTTTGTTAACATTGATTACTTTGCTTGGGATAATAAAGTGATTTTTTTTTTCTAATATAAATAATTATATCCAATAATCAAAGCTCCTCGTGAACTACTCGAGTTCGGCTAGAAAAGCTCGAGCTCGTTTATTTAACACCACTACTCGGCTTGGCTCGATATCAACCCTAGTTAGGTGGCATTTGGATCGGATTTTATCAAGCAAAATCAATTGTGATAAGAATTGATTGTGTTGAAGTTAATTGTCAAATAATTACTTTTACAAATAATAGTGTTGGGGAATAAAAAGTTGTTCCTCTAACACTATTATTTATTTGTAGGGAAGTGATTTAAAACTCTCTATAGTAGGTACTATTGAGAGCCAAGGCCGCAAGATTGAATATCCAAAAGTGCCAACACTCAAGTGGGGCACACTAATTAAAGAATTTACAACTTATGGCCGTTTGATTTTCAAATCAAACGAGTGACCTTGTTCTCAGTAGTACCTACTATCGAGAGTTTTCTATCACTTTCCTTGTCTGTAAACTTGTATTCTTGGACATTATTACTTGTAAAAATAATTATTTGACAATTAATTTTTACACAATGACTTCTTATCACAATTGATTTTGATTAATAAAATCTGATCCAAACGCCCCCAGTAGCCTTTATCATCTCGATTTTGCAAATGAACTCTCTTTTCAAGGTGTTTCAATCTGGCTATGAAATGATGGAATTTCGGCATGGGATTACCTCTAGTGCACGCCCGAGGCTGGGCATGTGGTGATAAAAAGGGGAGAGATCAACTGCGGAGAAGTCAAAAAAACAAGGGAGAAAATAAAATGACTTCTCCCCTGTTTTACGGCCACATGACATGTTGAATGGACGGCTCAGCCTCGGGCGTGCAGAGGTAATCAATCCAATGCCTGGAATTTCCATGACTTACTGTATCACGACTATGGACATTTTCACCAACGGATTTCTCTGGCGGATATGCCCGAGTACATTTTCACCCGTTGGGCAACGGATTCCTCTGGCAGATATGCCCGAATATTATACTCGGGCACCACTCTTTGCATGACCATGCGGAAGGCATTTAACTAGGAAGTGATAGCATGCATTGCACAATCTGTTTGGGTAGTACATACACACCCCCAAGCTTGCCACATGTCCTCTTATTAACCGTGGTTAAGATTTACTTATCCTTGGTTTTAGAAAAATTATTTAGAAATTTTAACCATATGAGTAAGTGAATAATAAGGTTTATTTTTAAAAAAAAATTATTTCTAAAGATCTCTTTTAATGGAGAGCTTTCAGGTGATTCAGAACCTCTAGATAAGAAATATTTTAAAGTAATATCTATGCAGGAATTGTCACAAACCATTTTGGTAAAAACCCCATCTATTATTTTTGCAATTAAAGAAACGAATACACTATCAGAAAGACGAGATGGAAAAAGAGCTCATGGATTCAGGTACAACTTATAGCCCACAACTACTAACACACCATGGACCAAGAACACCCACATTAACAGTGCATAAAGCTATTTTCACGTAACACAGAACGACATATCTATTTGGATAGCCATCTGTACCAAGGGGATAAACAAGCAAATTGAAAAAGACTATCAAAATACAGACTCCTGTTATGTTGCGTGTTGGATGAAGCACACAGAACAATTTCAAATACTCATACAGGAAGAAACCAGATTTCCAGCTTCTATTTCCAGTTGCTCAGTTTTGTTGGAACACAATATCGCCAGCCGCAGCTAATATAATCCTGAAGAAATTATGCAATAGTAGAATTTTAGAGGCTGGTTCCAATAACAATATTTACCAAGCACATATATACTGCTGATACAGCCATTGGTTACAGGTTTCAATCCAGCAGAAAAACACATAAGGAGAAGATGCCATTGAATTAAATGAGATGGTCTGATTGACCTATGAGGTTTTCTACTATTCCATCTGCTCCTATCCTACTTAACGTCTAATAATAATGGAGAAATTATGTGAGAGAGAGAGAAAGAGAGAGAGAGAGCTCATATCACTGGCACAGCAATAAAAGTACATGGTTTTTCCTCTGCCATCCATGTGGATATGGAGGACTACATTGGGGTCAACTAGGAAATCTCCAAAACCAAAGATCAGCTTCCCTGTAAGACTGATAAATGGATTTTTTTTAATCAGTGTTGGAATGATTAGGCAGACAATAAAATAGTCATTTACGCTGATGGTTAGAATGATTGGCAGACAATAAAATAGTCATTTATGCAGATGGTTAGAATCATCTAATTAGGCAGAGCCAATTTAACAAGACACCGGCTCTTCCAGCAACAGACAAATTAATTTGCAAACTCACAGCAAAAGTTTTCTGGTTAGAGGAAACAAAGAAAAATAGATATATTGGACCACAAAGAGATATTATCTCAAAATCCGCAGGAAGTTACATACTCTGAATGATTTTGTTTGTTTGATTTTTTTTTTGGTTGAAAAGGTGGAGCCCCTTTAGTAGATCCAATACAGTACGTAGATGAGGGAATGAAAATGAAAGAAAATCAATTAGTTAAAATAAGTAGCAAGCTTTTCATAGTGAGAAGAAAGAAGACATGAACAGAGATTAAAACAAAAGATATAAATACCAAACTGCTTACCAGAAAACCCGGTGAAAGGCAAAGATTTTCAGTTTAATAGAGCCCCAACATTCTTAGCTCTGTGACATGGCCAGGATCAAGCTCAGGGATATTCTTATTATCTTCTCGGCTTTCCACCACATACTCCTGACATTACACCAATATCAGATTCCATTGCTACAAATGATATATGAAGGGATTAAACCTTCGATGTCAATGAAACTAGAATACTTATATTACTAACCACAGAAGTTGGAAAAGCAAAGATAGAAAGGCAAACCATGGAAACCTCCTCTCTCAATAAAATGATGCAAAGCAATGTTAATTTTTCAATGGATGCTTCGGTTAACTCTTCTGAACAACTATCCTTCAATTTCTCAATCCGTGTCTAATGTATTTGCAGCATAAGAAATTAAAGATGGTGCTTCGTGAGGAAATTTCTTGTACTCGTGTTGGATTCTTATACTCTTACCCATATCACTGCAACATTAGTTGGGAGGGGCTAAACTTTGGTCCATTTGGAAGGAGAGAAATAAGAGGGTTTTCGAGAACCACACATCCCCCTTACATTGCATCCGCTCTGGGACTTGGTCGCTTATTGTGGGTTGGTGTTCCTCTCGGCAGATAGGGGTGAATTTTGATTTCTTGTTAGATTGAGGCTGAAAGAGTGGCATAGAGACTGTTTTTTGGTTTGGGGTCTCCCGGGTTTTTCTTACTTTTTTATTGTATCCTTGGCCAAGTTCATGCCCTCGTGAGCCTTGCCATGTTTGTTCCTTCTGGAGATATCTTTGTATCTCTTTTGCTTATTTATATTAGTTGCTTCGTTTATTGATTAAAAAAAATAGTTGGAAGAAATTTGCAAAAATTCTGTAGCATGTTATTGTCCCAATAGATGCTTATATTTTTTATCTAATAACTTGTGAAATATGATGTCCAAGTAATCTAGGTTCGGATATAGAAGCCTGCAGTTTTCATCCATACAAAGGAAAGTTGATAAGACACTATTTGACTGAAGTTATAGCTTTTAA
Source organism: Tetracentron sinense (assembly GCA_015143295.1). Classification (NCBI taxonomy): domain Eukaryota; kingdom Viridiplantae; phylum Streptophyta; class Magnoliopsida; order Trochodendrales; family Trochodendraceae; genus Tetracentron; species Tetracentron sinense. The sequence goes on from JABCRI010000970.1 coordinate 37,981, forward strand.
TAGGATGGAAAGGCAGAACAGGATTTGTGTTACTGAGTCCCAAGTATTTGGGATGAGGCATTGATGATGATAGGAAAGGTGATCATTTTCTGCACATACATTGGTCGAATAGTTAAATAACAAGTCAATAAGAGTCATCATCTAGCCCAATAAAAGCCCTTGTCTCTAATTGTGTCCACTAGCATTTATTCTGTATGATTCTTCTCACTTAATCTAGTTTTCACATGTTAAACCAAATAACCTTTTTCTTTTTTATTCATGATCGGTAATACAAGATTGTAGAAACCATGAAGCCTTTGAATCTAAAAATATACATACTATCCAAACGTAAGCCTCACATCATTGGCTTTGTAATTGAGGAACGGGATGTTTTAGTTGCAAGAACCTCCTTTCCAAGATGCATGTCCACCTCCTAACCTTTCTGCTAGAACTCAACTATCAGTAACGTGATTCCACCAGACCTCATACTCCAGCGATTGTCTAATATTTGTAGTTTGTCATACAAATCTTGATCCATACTAATTACTAAATAGGGAAAGAGTCACTTGTTACACAAAAGGAGTTGGTGGACTGTCTCCCAAGAAAGCACCGATACCCCCCAAAGCACCGATACCCCCGCACTCGGGAGATCGTTGACAAGATGCCCAAAAATCAAGTCAAGCTGAAATGTGGTCTGTACTGTTAGCAAATTGTCAAGGACCTAGCAAATTGTCAAGGACCTCAAACCTTCTTACACGCCCAAGAAATCACACTAGTAGTCACCTTCCACCACTAGGGAGGATGGGATACTGAACTATTGTAAAAGGGTCCAATTTGTCAGTTCCACTAAATCCTATGAGCCCGGAGAAGACCGTTTTGAGCACATCTGATTAATTAATAAAAAGTGCAACTTATGCTTCTGAGCCAAGACCTGAAAAAAAAAGTTGTGAAATCCAATTTAGTGCTCCTAACACCTAGGTTCTCTTCAGAGAAGGAATGTACCTTCTTTTTTTTCAACAACAGATTCAACCTGCACTGGAAAGTCAGATCTAACATCTATACTCCATAATGGAGGCTCATACAACAAGGTTGTTCCAATACCTCCTAAAAGCACTGTATCCTATTTTCACTCTTTTGATAACTTCTCGACAAAAGATTAAAGGAATGACTCGCATCTTACTCCTACTAGGGAAGTGGCTTGAGGCCAAATCAATGACAAAGCAATCTTCTTTCTTCCGTTTACGCACTCTATGCAAAAGAGAACAAGCAAAAACTCAAAACTCACTTATCAACATTAGAATGGATAAAACAGTAGTTCATTGGGCCTCGGTTCTCCTACACATCAAATAAATACTGGGAAAGAAATAGCACCTGCGAGCAAGGTAATTGATGGTTGAAATCGGACCTGGAGAGAAATATAAATGAAAGGGTTCATAACAAACACCTAAAAGAAGAGGTTTCCTCCACGCTTTACGCACCAGAAGATGGCACCGAAAGGAGTCAAAGGAGAAGATTTTCGGAAATACAAAAGATCCCAATTTTACTCACTCTTTGCTAAGAAATCCCCAAACAATATTAAATCTATCTTGGATTACAAAAAAAAATTATTGTAGTTCAGCCGAGGGCCAATTCCCCAAGGCAGCATATAACAGTGGACAAACTCACAAGCCACTCACCCTCACTTTCTTGCCAACAATATAGGTGTTCAATTAAATCGCTTTCCACCTCCCATGCCTTAATTTTTCCTTTCAATCTCTCCGTGAATCATTTTAATTTTGTAAATCCAATTAAAAAAACCAACTTGGTGTAAATTCTTTGGTGGATCTACAAGTGTCCAAACATATTTTATTAAAACTTAAACTTCCACATTTCCACAATAGGTCCACGAGTACAAACGTTGAAATTCAATTGCACAACAGCGGTCCATGGCAGTATCTTTTTTGTTTAGAGGGAAAACATAACCCAGTAATGAACAACGTTTCTTCAAAAGGGTGTCTTAAACCACGCTGTAAAAAAAAAAAAAAAAGAATAAATCCCAATATAATCATTTCATACGAGATAATA